>JAQIFY010005508.1:0-10990 GCA_028533085.1 Varecia variegata | reverse complement strand
TGGGAGGCCGAGGCGGGTGGATCGCTCGAGGTCAGGAGTTCGAGACCAGCCTGAGCAAGAGCGAGACCCCGTCTCTACTAAAAATAGAAAGAAATTATCTGGCCAACCATAAATATATATATAGAAAAAATTAGCCGGGCATGGTGGCGCATGCCTGTAGTCCCAGCTACTCGGGAGGCTGAGGCAGTAGGATCGCTTACGCCCAGGAGTTTGAGGTTGCTGTGAGCTAGGCTGACGCCACGGCACTCACTCTAGCCCGGGCAACAGAGTGAGACTCTGTCTCAAAAAAAAAAAAAAAAAAAAAAAAAAAAAAAGATCTGAAATAATGAAGTGCTTGAATCTTGAAGAAATTACTAATTTTATAGAAACTTAGTTTTTTAAAATGGAGATTCTACACTATATGTTGGATAAAATGTCTCATGATTAAATTTTTAATTCTCTTCCCAAGTAAAATATCTCTTGGGTATTATGCATCTAATAATGATTTAATTTAATAGGACACATTATTATTCTGTCATTCTCAAATGGGCCAGATATTCCAGAACATGCAGAAAGTTTTGTCTGTGTCACAGTCTTCTTCAAAAATATGTATACATTCTACTTGATTCCCTTCCCTGAACATCATGGATTTCTAGTCTGTGTGCTGATCATGTTGTTCTTTTGCTGTAATGCAGTCCTTCATATCTTCTACTCCATTTTCTAAATCTTTTCTCTAATTTTTCCAGTAAAACATGGGTTTGCTGTTTCAGGGATCCGTAACTTTCAGGAATGTGGTCATAAACTTCTCTCTTCATATCTAGACCTGGTCCAGAAGACCTTGTACCGGGATGTGATGATGGAGAACTATGGTAACTTTGTCTCACTGGGTATGTTTACCAGCCTCGGATAGTTTAGAATAATTGAGAATCTGTTCTAGAGGATATATGCTTTTTCCATTTTGATTTTCAGGGCTGCCTTTCAAGAAACTAGTTAGATTTCTTTCCCTGGTTCCTACTGAGGTAATTTCAGCTTTGTTGGGTCAGTAATGGCAACTCTATTAAACACTTACATCTTGTCTTTCAGTGACATTCATACCTCCTTCTGATACTTCTTTTATTTTTCTCTCTTACCTAATGATAAATGGTTTAGCTTAGAATTTTCTTGTGTTCATTGTAGAAGCATTATCAAGGGATCCAGGTTACTTCTTTATTTGTGCTCAGAATAGCTATAGTATTCCATTTTATTATCTGATGCAGTTACTGGGATATCAGCTCTACATAGGGTCTTAAGTTGCTGTCATTAGCAAAAGAGAGCTTCTTCATATAGTGGTGGATTAGATAATGGAATTCACATAAAACTGGGGAGAAAGTCCATTTCCTAAGACAGAGTTCATTTGATTTATGGTTGAAATTTGTAATCCATGAAAATCACATGTAAAATAGAATTAATATGCTATAATATCTCTTCTTATATTCTCTTAGTAAAATAATTACAGTAGCATAATAAATGTTAACAGCTAACTGTGATTATTATGTACCAGACATTTTTCTACCCACTTTACTTACATATTAACTAATTTAATCCTCCCAACATCCCAATTATTTTCCCAATTGTACAAGTGAGAATAGTGAGGAACCATGGGTTTAAGCGACTTGCCCAAGGTCATACACCTGGAAGGTGGCAAAGTCACGAATTGATGGCAGGCTCCAGGGTGTATGTTTTCAACCACATTTCCTTATTCTCTAGAATTAGAGGACAAAAGAATTTATATATATATATATATATATATTTTAAAAAACAGCAGACAAAAACATTGACTCTCCCTAACTCATCTCTTTTTCTTTATTTCTCACTCTTCTCTTAAAATCTTATTCAGTATCTCATTGACTTTTCATTTGGCATCATTATAATTTTAATTGTGACTTTCAAAGCTTATTTCCATATTTTGTGGCACTTGTTTTCTTTATAAGCAGGACATTCTATGTCTAAGCCAGACATAATTACCTTATTGGAGCAAGGAAAAGAGCCCTGGATGGTTGTGACGGAAGAATGAAGAAGAGAGTGTACAGGTAAGAGCAAGTAAGGCAGGGAAAGCCATTTGTGTAAGTAACAGCCCAAGTAGATGTGGTCAACTCATTTGGTAAACACGTGAGCTTCTCAGTGGAGGAGAAGCTTGTGATGTGGAGAAAAAAATGAATCAGTCAGCATGAGATAGCCTGGGAAGTTTGTGTTTACATTGGTACCTATTTGCCAGGTTATTTTTCTCATATTTCCTTCCCCATTTAGTGACAGACACTGTCCTTCCAGGATGTAGTAATTTTACCAGGATTTTGGATCCAAATGCTTTCTAGATCTTCCTTTGCACATAAATTCATATATATGGCTCCATTCCCTAAAATTACATTTACTTCTATATATGGCAAGTACTTGAATACTCTGAGCCTGGCACCATGCTTGGCACAATGAGTCTGGCAATACTAAATAGGACAGATGGTGTTCCTGTAATGATGGACATTAGAGCATATTAAGGAACAAACAGAATACACATGAAAGTAAAAATAAATAATATCAGGCCATGAAATATACTATGAAGGACAGTAAACAAGAACAGGGCACTTTTACATCATGTAGGGTGTTCAGGAACCCTTTTCTGTGGAGGTGACATTTGTGCAGAGACATGAAGTAAGGGCTCAGGTCACTGGAGTATGCGAGGGAAGAGTGAACAACACATGCAGAGGCTTCAGGGGCAGTTGGGTTTGTGTGTCTCAGGAGCAGTTAGTAGATTAGAGCAGAGTTAGTGAGGAGGGGAACTAACAGGATATGAAGTCAGTATGTTAGAAAGGATCAGGTCCTATAAGATTTTGTGTTTTGTTATGAAGAATTAGGGGTGTTTCTAAAATGTAATTAGTAGCATTATCTGATGATATAGAATTTTTTATCATTATTTTTTTCAAAAGGCAAACCTTTAATTTTTGTTGAGCTACAAGCAGAAATCCAGATTAAACAAATAGAAATTAATGAGTTATCCTTTTGATATATTTCTTTCTTTTGTTTTAAAAATCTTTCTTGACTTAATTGGAATGGTTTGGGTTTATTCTCTTCTTCCTCTCTACTTTGATATTCTGAAATTATTATTTCTTTTATTTCTACTTTAGTCTTAAAGTCTAACACTTCATTTTTGAGTTTTTCTCATTCTTCTTCTTATGTTTTGTAGAGACAGGATCTTGTTATGTTGCTCTGGCTGGTCTCGAACTCCTGGCCTCAAGTGATCCTCCTGCCTTGGCCTCCCAAAGTGCTGGAATTACAGGTATGAGCCACCATGCCAAACCAAGTTTTTCTAATTCTTATTTATATTCTATCATATCTCAAAGTATTTTATTATCTTATAACGTATTTTTAAATAGTATGTTATAGGTTTTCTCTGGTTTGAGGTATTTGTTTGATGTATATTTAAGCTGTTTATATACCTGTCATTTGCTTTTATCTTTTTTTCTTTTATACTTTCTTGTATTGGGTTTGACCTTGGGCCTCTTTTTTTGGTCATTTATATCTGAGATTAATTTTTCTCAACTTTGAGAAAGGAGTCATGGTTCTGGATGCCATTTCTAAATTTATGGTTTTAGAGTGCCCTCTTCTGTTATCTTGTTAAGTGTTCGAATTATCATGGCTTGGGAAAGAATGGGGATATATAGGAACAAAGCTTTGTTTAGTATTATTAATTTTTTTGTGTGTGACAGTCTCACACTGTTACCCCAGCTAGAGTGCAGTGGTGTCATCATAGCTCACTGCAATCTCAAACTCTTGGGCTCAATTGATCCTCCTGCCTCAGCCTCCCGAGTGGCTGGGACTACAGGCATGCACCACCATGGCTGGCTAATTTTTTAATTTTTTTATAGTGACAGGGTCTCACTATGTTGCCCTGGCTGGCCCTATCGTTATTTATCTATCATTGGCATTCAATGAACTTCTTAAATCTACAAACTTACTTCTTTCACTAAATTTGGGATGTTTTCAATCATTATTTCCTCAAAAATTTTTCTGCCCCAATCTCTTTCGTTTTCCCTTTTTAAGATTCCAACCACATCTTTTGATTATTCCCATAGCTCTTTAAATTTTTTTAAAATCTTTTGTCTCTCTCAATTTCAACTTGAATAATTTCTATTGCTCCAAGTTTACTCTTTACTTGTCATTTCCATTCTGCTCTAAGCTCATTAAGTTTTTGTTATTTTAGTAATTGTACGTTTCAGTTGTATAATTTCCACTTTGTTCTTTTTCTGTTTTTTTCCCCCCATGGTAATATTTCCTATATTTTCCATCATTTTCAGTGTGTTTTTCTAAAGTCTTTGTCTTAATATTCTAACATTTCAGTCATCTTGAGCTTAGCAACTGCTGTTGGTCTTTTCCCTGAGATTAGGATACCTCTTTTTGTTCTTTGTATGTTGAATAATTTTGAACTGTGTTTTAAACATGGTGTTATGTTGCATTAATTCTGGGTTCTGTTCATTCTTCTGGAAAAGGTTGATAGTTTTATATTAGCAAGCAATCAAAGTAGTACCGTTTAAACTGTAAGTTCTATCTTGCTATTTTTGGGTGCTAGTAATTCTCAATTAGGGTCTCTTAAGTTTTTGCTACAGTGTTTTGTATCCTCACACTTGTTTGGTTTGGATTATGCTGAGCATTGTACTGACCAGTATCCAAAATTAGATCTTCTCTGGCTGTTTCCCTCCAAGATTCCCTATCACTTTGCAGTTAGGCAGTGGTCACTCTCATGATTCCTATAGGCAGAAATTTGTTGAGTTTTTTGTAACCTACACTTGCCCCACTATAAGTGGGACCCATCCTTGAGGCAAGCACATGATAGAGAGAAAAAAACCCAAGAAACTCGGCCCATTATGGGTGCTGTTTTAAAGTTTTGTCTTCCTTTCCATAATCTCTTGCTTTTACTTACTTTTATTTACAATCTTTAAGTGGTGAGTTGTTTTTTTTTTTTGTTGTCAAGCATTCAGTTTTAAATCAGTCAAAGGGGGTTAGGGCTGTTGGGGGTTTATGCCGCCAAAATAGAACTAGAACTTCTTAAATTAAGGAGTTGCATAATGGTGGGAAATGATTTTTTCTTTTCTTATGTATCATTGTCAATTTATTGCTTTTAACCTAATCCTTTTTATTTTACTATTTTCACTGTTTTATTTACTCACGACTCTGTTAAGTCTTTGAAGATTTCCTTTCATTTTCTCATAAGATTTCAAGGCACCCCTTACCTGTTCCCTTAGTGAATCTGGCCTATCCTATGTGCATATTTTAGATCTAGATATTGAGAAATTACAAGATAGGTGGCAAAATGTGCTCATTATAACTGTCTTTGCTTGTAGCTATGTATGTTTCATTCATGAGAACTTGCTGTTTAGACTTTTCACTTTTATGGTCAACTTTGATGAATATTCCTGGAATATTATTCATTTTTTAATATTTTCAAAATTATTCATATAGTACTCTAATAATTTAAGTAAATTTTTCTGTTTCTTATTTTTCCCTTGGTATGTCTTATTTTTATTTTTTTACTCTCGTTTTGATTGCTTTAGCTCATATTTTAGCTAATTTTTATGAACACCATAACTTTGGGTTTTTTGTTAATGCTTTTCTGCTTTCTGGCTCATTATTTTCTTTTTTATCATTTTTTTCCCCTACTTTCCTGTACTTCTCTGTTTATTTCCTAAATTTTGGGTAATGGTCTTCAACTCACTTTCTTTCATTTTTACTGAGAAAAGTATTTAAGTCTTTCAATTCCCTGACTGCCGATATTGAATGCCCAAGGTTATGATATGTCCTTGTTTTCTCAGTTGTGATTTACTGGAGTTTTTCTACTTCAGAGTTTTATGAGGTCTGTCTGGAAAATATCCAGCCATTGATAATACAGTGAGAATGGTTTGCACGACACCAATGTAACCTGGCAGTCAAGGCAAGTGGACTGTAATGGGCATGCATGAACAATGACAACTTCACTGTACCAGTCAGTGGGGCGCTAGATGCCGCTGAGTGAGCATGTGTACTGTGTGGCCGTCGCGTTGAAAATGACTGGGCGAGTAGAGCAACAAATCTGCACCAAATTTTGCATTAAACTTCAATATTCCTCCATTGAAACTATTTGGATAGTTCAGAAGGCTTTTGGGAACAATGCAATGAGTGTGGTGCAAATAAAAGTGTGGCATAAACACTTCAAAGACGGTCGAGAGTCTGTTGAAAGTGATCCATATTCTGGAAGGCCTGCAAAAAGAACACCTGAGCATGTTGAACGTGTATGAGTTAGGCTAAGAGACCCTGGGAGAACTGTGTGAAGTCCCAAGGTGCCTACTTTGAAGGGAACTGAGGCATCATTGTCCTATGTACAGTGTTTCTTGTATCTTCTTTAACAAATGTCTCTATTTTTCATATTATGTGGCTGAATGCTTTCTGGAGAGACCTCGTATTTCCATATTGACCCAGCATTTATTATGCTGAGGACACTTCTATTTCCACATCAAAGGGTTTTGGTTTCTAATATTAATTTCTATTGTTACTCCACTTCAGAAAGGGTTGTTTATATTATTTCTACATTTAGTACACATACCATCCTCTCATTACAAGGAGATACGTTCTGCTGTAAGTCATGCCCACTAATTCAGCACTTTTTATTTTGCTGAAAGAATTGCTTTATATAGACTGTAGACTATTATCCTTCATCTCACTTTTGCTAATTTTTTCCATCTAGTACTTGGCATTCTTCCTTCATACCTCTTCATATAATTGAGGTCCCCTCTTTGCCCAGAGTTTCAGAATGCACAACCTTCCATAGGTCTGGTACATATACCTGGTACATGTCTGAAAATTCACTGACATACTCTTCTAGGGATTACTAGAATGGTTAGCATTCATTAAAAGGAAAAATTAGGGAAAACCTGAGAAAAGTTATGAAGTAACAAAGCAGACTGAACACCTGTAGGATTGGGAAGTAATGGGAAAATCTCAGGGTAAGATAATTAAATACAAACTCTCAGGATCTTATTTAATATGTGAAGAGAAGTATACATGGCTGTGTATAGAAGAAAATAAACCACAGTGGTGGGAACATCTGTATTTTTGGGAGGATTTTAATTGAAGAATGGTCGGGTATTTATAGTCACCTTTTTATATTAATATAAATTTATATTTTATATAGAAAGGATGTAATACAGCTGGCCAGTTCTGTCTCCCTAGAGCCAATTGTGCATATTTCTTACTAAGTCTGGGTTCACTGCATTAAAGTAATAACTTGAAATTGCCCTCAGTGGGGGTATTTACTCCACAGATCTTGGCAAACACTACAAAACAGGACTGGTATGTCTGTGTGTGTGTGTGTGTGTGTGTGTGTGTGTGTGTGTGTGTAGGGCTGGTTGTTAAACATTCACCAGTAATCCACTGTATCAACTCATCCTTTTCTGAGCTCCCCCTTCATTTTTCATATTTTATAACTGTATTTTAGAGTTCTCTCAACCTTCTCTAGGTGAGAATTTCTTTGAATTCTACAATAGACCTTTACATTTTCTGGTCCAAGAAACAAATGTTTTTCTTTTATGTCTTTTAGATTTGGATTCAAGGTGTGAAATAATCAGTGTTGGAAAAATGCACATTTATAGGAAACACTCATCTGTTACTCTACAGCAGAGAATTCATAAAGGAGAGAAATCATATGAATGTAAGGAATGTCAAAAGGTTTTTTGTCATCTTACAGAATTTACTGTACACCAGAGAATTCATACTAGTGAGAAACCTGATCAATGTGAAGAGTTTGAGAAGGCAATGAGCCATCTTACAGACTTTAGAGAACATGAGAAAATTCATACTGTTGAGAAACCTTATGAAAGTAAAGAAGGTGGGAAGGCCTTTAGTCATCCTGCAAACCTTGCTAAACATGGAAAAGTTCATGCTAAGAAACCCTATGAATGCAAAGAGTGTGGGCAACCTTTTAGGAGTAGCCATCAACTTACTGTGCATAATAGATTTCATACTGGTGAGAAACCGTACTAATGTAAGGAATGTGGGAAGGCCTTTAGTGTGTCTGGACGACTTAGGCGACATCAGAGTATTCACACTGGTGAGAAACCCTTTGAATGTAACAAATGTGGGAAGTCCTTTAGGCTCAAATCAGGCCTTAAATCACATCAGAGTATTCATACTGGAGAGAAGCCCTATGAATGTAAGGAATGTGGGAAGGCCTTTCGTCAATTTTCACACCTGTAGGTCATAAAAAAATTCATATTGGGGAAAAACTCTATGAGTGTGAGGAATGTGGGAAGGCCTTTAGATGTAGGTATCAACTTACCATACATCAGAGAATTTATACTAGGGAGAAACCTCATGAATGTAAAGAGTATGGGGAGGCTTTTAATAGTAGCCACCTACTTACTACACATCATACAGCAGATAGTGTTGAAAAACTGTATAAATGTAAGGAATGTGGAAAGGGCTTTAGCATGTACGGACGACATACTCGACATCAGAGTATTCATAGTGGTAAGAAACCCTTTCAATGTAACAAATGCGGGAAATCCTTTAGGCTCAATTCATACCTTAAATTACATCAGAATATTCATACTGGTGAGAGACCCTATGAATGTAAGGAATGTGGGAAGGCCTTTAGTCAATGGGCACACCTTGCACATCATAACAGAATTCATACTGGTTACAAACCCTTCGAATGCAAAGAATGCGGGAAGTCCTTTCGTAGTGCCTCGTATCTTGTTAGACATGAGAGAATTCATACTGGGGAGAAACCCTATATATGTCAAGAGTGTGGGAAAGCTTTTATTTATAGACATAAACTTACTATACATCTTCGGGTTCACACTGGTGAGAAACCTTATGAATGTAAGGAATGTGGGAAGGTCTTTAGTGTGTCTGGACAACTTACTCAGCATCAGCTTATTCATAATGGTAGAAAACCCTTTGAATGTAATAAATATGGGAAGTCCTTCAGGCTCATTTCAAAACTTAAAGTTCATCAGAATACTCACAGTGATGAGAAACCCTATGAATGTAAGGAATGTGGGAAGGCCTTTCGTCATGCCACAAGCCTCATATATCATGACCAAATTCATACTGGTAAAAAGTCATGTGAATGTAAAGATTGTGGGGAGACTTTTAGTCATGCCTCACAGCTTGTTATTCATGAAAGAATTCATACTGGTGATAAACCCTATGAATGTAAAGAATGGGGGAAGGCATTTCACTGTGCCTCGTATCTTGTTAGACATGAGAAGATCCATACTGGTGAAAATCCCTATGTATGTCAAGACTGCGGGAAAGCTTTTAGTTACAGCCATGAACTTAGTATTCATCATAAAGTTCATACTGGTGATAAACCCTTTGAATGTAATAAATGCAGAAGGTCCTTTAGGCTTAGTTCCATCCTTGAAGTACATCAGAGAATTCATACTGGGTAGAGACATTGGGGCATGTCACAATGTACATATGTAAATTAAGTATACTACATCAGTGGATTTATACCATGAAGAAACAATTTGAATGAAAATAATATGTGAAGGCTTTTAGATACAGTTCAGTTCTTACTAGGCATCAATTTGTAGTAGAGGAAATAAGCCAGGCACAGAAAGACAAATATTACATGATCTCACTTATATGTGTAATCTACAAAAGTCAAACTCACAGAAGTAGAGAGTAGAATGGTAGTTACCAGATGATTGTGGGGATGGGTGCATGGGGAAAGGGGGAGATGTTGATAGAAGGGTACAAAATTTCAGATAGAAGGAATAAGCTTTAGTGTCTATTATACCAAGTGGTGAGTATAATAAAAATAATGCATTGTATGTTTCAAAATTACTAAAGGAATAGATTATAAATGTTCTCACACAAAAAAAGGAAGTATGTGAGATGATTGATTTGCTAATCAGCTTGATTTACTCATTCCACGATGTAAACACGTATCAAAATATCACATTATACCCCATAAATATATAATATGTGTAATTATTATTTGTCAATTAAAAATAAATAAAATTTTTAAAAGTATACAGATTGGTTAGGCGCTGTGGCTCATGCCTGTAATCCTAGCACTTTGAGAGGCCAAGGCAGGAGGATTGCTTAAAGCCAGGAGTTACACATTATGTAACTTCTTAGGCTTAAGAAGCATCAACTGTAAAATTGAAAAATAATAGTAAGCACCTATGGCATTCCCCATGAAATGAGCATTTTTGAGACGGAATACACAGCCTCGCTCGCAGGCGCGCGCAAACACACAAAGTTTGATTAGATAATGAAGTCAGGTCACCTTCAACTCCTTATACCTACTGAGGCACGCGATCTCCCTCGAGGAGTGACTTTTCAGGGCGGATCATCTCACACAGGGATAAGGGCTCGTAAAATAAGAGCTCTTAAGTTCCCTTGTAAGACTGCCCCAGTGCAGCCCCACTGAGAACCCCCGCCTGCCATCCATGAGAATACGTTGAAATCACCCTTGGTCTCGGATCAGGGGCGCCAGCAAGTGGGCGATCTGCGCTTGCGCACTTCTAGGAGCGACTGCAACTCCCGGAAGACTCCGGGACTCTGGCTGGGGCGCGGTGTTCGGTACCCATGGTCACGTGCAGCTTTTCTCCCAGGCCTTTACGACCCTGGACTTTATTTCTCGCTACGGATTGCGGTCCTGGCTATTCTAGCTTGGACTACATTTGCCCCAGGCGACGGAGAAAACTGGGACCTCTTGCTCCGCTTCCGGCATCTCTAGTTGCGCGCTGCGCGTGCCCTGATGTCACCTGAGGGATACGCCGGCGTGGGTCGCTGCGAGAAAGACACTGCAGCCCGCGCGGGACCCTTCGTGGCGGTGAGAGAGGGGTTGCGGGAGGCGCTCGGAGCGCCGAGGCCCCGAGCGCGGCAGGGCGCGTCTGCGAGCCACCTCAGGCCGTGGGTGCTGGAGCTGCAGAGCGGGTGGTCGTATCTCTGGGAGAGCGGCGGGGAGGGGAGAGACCGTGCAGCGTGTGACGGG
>JAQIFY010005507.1:0-10991 GCA_028533085.1 Varecia variegata | reverse complement strand
TTTTCTTGAAAATCCAAAGTATGTGTTGTTATTTCTAAATTTTTAATTTTCAAAATACATTCCTGGACCCGGCTGCAAAATCCCATAAATTAAATTGAAATCAGTCACATTTATGATGGGGTTGTTAAAAAGCTATAAGAGTTATGAATTTATGACTCTGGGCTCACATTCAGCTGTTCACTACTTCTGCTTCTAGATCTTTCTACCCTGTGTGGGACAGAATTTATATTTCAGGGTAAGATCACTGTAAATCTTTTATGTACCACAAGTGCAATTTTAAATGTTTGTAAGTGTGCAGAACTAGGCCCATGAGATATCTGCTGTATTTCATGCATTATGGCTTTGTATAACTAGCCCCTGAATATATATCTGTATATATGTTCATTAAACCCAAACCCTAAACATTGAACTTTGTAAGTGGCACCAAATCCTTGCTGAGGAGGGAACACGTTGACTCTGGATGTTGCTTTAAAAATTCTCTTCTTTTTCTTGTTTTAAAAGATAACTCGCATGGATGGCCATCTTTCCAAATGTCCTTTACAGACTTCCAGCTGAGTTTGGTGGGAAAGGAACGGCTTCTCTGCATCGGAATTTCGTGTCTCCTTTTGTGCTCATCAGCAGCGAAAGCGAGGGCAGAGCTGGGCAGCTGGCTAGCCCTTTCCTCATTATCTTTAAAAAAACTCGACCTGAACTTCCGTGTTATAGAAGTGAAACTGTCCAAGAAAATGTGGATATCTTGATAAGCCTTTTAAACATACTATTATGAAAATGAAAATGCTCGTACATCTTTTGCAAAGGGACAGCTGGAGGCTGGGTGCCAACCATGCTGGGGTGACTCTGGTTTTTCTGTCTCCGTGAGCTATACAGGGACAGGGGGCAGCATCATCACCTGAGGAGAAACTGGGAATTACACCCACTTGACTGATGTGATCAAATTAAAAGGGGAAAGAGAATGTAATGAAGTACCATTAAGAGCAAATAATGAGATAGATTTTAATACGCACAAACATTTTGTGCTGACTTTGTGCTTTGGAGCATGAGACTCTTGGTTTTGCTGTGCTGTCAGTAGGAAATGATTCCCAAATTAATCCAGGCAACAGAATCATCTGGAGGAACTTTGAAAAATGCACATTCAGGGGCCCCTCTCAGACCTGAATCAGAACTCCTGTGGGCACAGCTCGCGTCTCTGTTTCGAATGAGATCCGTGGACTGGTTTGGGGAACTGGAGCATAGTTTGACGGTCAATATACGTGAATTAGTCTGGAGTTACTTCTTTCGGGGAGAGAATTCTAGAGTAAGTTGTGATTTTAGGGATTCCCACCCGCCTTCTGTAACTAGAGAACTGAAGCCCAGAAAGGTTTGCAGCTGGGTCTAAGATTACACAGCTCACTGGGGGCAGCATCAGGGACCCAAACCCAGGCCTCCCACTCCCCGGTCCAGGATCTTCACTAGACCTGCTTCTCAGTCTGTGTTCCCAGGCACCACCGGGTAGCATAGTGAACTCAGACAGGTCCTGCGGTCTATTTTAAATTTTCAGTTTTCTAGGAAAACATAGTGATATCTGTCAGATTCAATATCTGTCTGACAGTGTGTGAACTGCTAGCTTGAGATAGTTCACAGTTTCAATATTGGGTCACGCTGCTGGACTTTCAAATATTGCTAAGGCAAAAAAACCCTGTTACACAAAAGTCAGCAGGAGACAGGAAATGAGGGTAGCCACGTCCATTCTGAGTGAGAAGTTGTACGGGGCCCAGAGGATGCACACGACCGTTAGTAAGTGACTGTTTTGGGGTGAAATGAAAATGTTATCTTCACTTTCAATTTGTGTATCATTTTTCAAATAGCTTCAACTTCCTAGGACATAAATGCTTATAACCTAATTACTTAATAAGGGGAACCATTAGAAAATTCTTTTGGCACAGGCACACTAAGGGCATGTGAGCAAGGTAAGTCTGGGAACCAGATCCTGCCATCTTCCACTGCCTCATACTGGGTTTGACCTGGGCATTTGGCCGGGCACAGTGGCTTATGCCTATAAACCTAGCATGTGGGAGGCCGAGGCGGGAGGATCACTTGAGGTTGGGGGTTTGAGACTTGGGCATTCCAAAGCTTTGGCTTTTTGGATTCCAAAAAAAAATTTGATAATATTTTCTTCTGTTGTTGTCATTGTTCTTACCGTTTATTTTATGCTGCTTAATTCTAGAAGGATCTTTTTATGAAAGTATTTCAGATGACAGTAATTTTTGTTACAGCAGCCAAACCCTAAGTTTCTCCTTAAATGAGGCCGTATTCAGAGCTCTTGGAGGAGTAGGGTGCTGATAGCATGAATGGAGATCGGGCAGTTCACTGGTCCAAAATATCAGCCCTACTGCCCGTCATTCTACTGTTACAACCCTCTTCCTTTGGGTTCTGCATATGTGGGCTCTTCGAGAAACCCGCATAGAAATGCAACTGCTTCATAGCAGCCCTAAGTCCTGATAAATCTTCCTTGTTACTAATGAGACAGATTGGAGGAAGAGGACGCAGTTTACCTGATCTGGAGGTAAAGATGCTGGGAGGGAAACTGAACTGGAAGATGCACCTGCTGCTCATGGAGAAGTTTTGGCTGTGACTGACTGGCTTTGTCGTAGGGAAACAGCCACACGCAAGTGTCATGTCTTGAAACAGACACACACAAATGTCATGTCTTAAAACGGCTCCATGAAGTGTCTGAAGAAGAGCAATCGCCGGTGTGTCTGGTGGAGAGCTCTGCTTCTTTAGCTAGCCCAGATTTTGCTAAAATAATCCACTACACTTTTGGGTAATCTTGTTTAATTCGTGAAAATACCCTCTTCCTTTTGCTTAGTGGTTTACCTTTCTTTAAGCTTCTTTTTACCTGATCTCATTTGGTTCCGGCCACACCCCGCAGGAGGTAGGAGATCAGAGCCGCCATTGCCGATTTTAACAGGCCCCAGAGCGGTTAGAGGACTTGAGCAGGTTTGGGAGGAAAAGCGAATGGAACTCTGGACTGCGGCTCTCAGTCCTGAGCACGGTCCCTCTGCGGAGACTTTACGGGAGTCAGAAAGCTGTGTAACGAGTGTGATTACGAACACAAAGGATGACAGAGTGCTGATTCTGAGCATGACACCAGCTAGAAACCATCCCTTGGTGCTGCAGTCACCCTCAGGGTCCTTGCTTCAACCCGGTGTTCCCCTTATCCCCCATTACTGCGAATCTGCTGCCATTTATTTATCACCTACTGTATACCAAGCACACTGTATCTTCTTTTGTATTTTCCTTAAATGCAAGCTTGAAATATGATCATTGCTAGAAGAGTCAGCTTTCTTAGTCATTGTGTTTCCTCAAATGTGAATTCAAACCCTTTCTGTATAGTCGTCTCATGTGAGGAATGAAAGGGATTCTCTGCGCAGAGCCAGCCTGTCCGTCTGAGCACCGTGGGATCTCCCAGCTCCACCAGACTCTCCTGGTTTATGTGGCTGACAGGTGTAAACCCAGGCAGGGGCAGAATTGTTTTGTGGTAGGGGAGATGAGTGCATGAAGGAAATGTGTTCACAATTGGAGTGCAGGGAGAACAATGAAGCCGATCCCACAGAGAGGAAGCATACAGGCTGTCTCCATGTCTCAAATGGAATAAATTATTTGCAAGGACTGTGGTTAATGTTCAGTCTGAATGAGGCCCACACAGCTGGGACGATCCGTACTTTTGATCTGGCCTTTCAAAGTTGGATGATGCCAGGAAATTGCATTTAATGGACTGGAGGCTGCAGTATAGAAAATGAGAAGGGATTGTTATGAAAACAATAGAGGCCATTTCACTGCCCTCACTCCCTCACACCTGTTTTTCCGCAGAGGGTCCCTGAGTCTGGGAGCCTGGGACTGGCCGGCTGGGAGCTCCAGGGCCACGTGGCCCCAGCTCGATCTGCTTCTGCTTGTGGTTCCAGACGTCCTCTGCACAGACGTCACTGCCTCGTCTCCACCAGGCCAGTCATTTCAGCCACAGGAAGCCACACACCTGCGCTTCTTTGCCTGACAACGACTGACTTGGGGGAAGGGTTCAGTCAGCCTCGTCACAGTTCGGTTGATCAACTTCATACTCATGGCCACACCTGACCCTTGAGCTGTGGTGTATAAATGTCACCGGAAATGATACTGCAATGTGAGCTTTACCTTTTCATGACAGGACTTGAGAGTTTATTTCAATAAAAGGGGAGGGAGAGCACACCATCCTACACCCGCTAGAGTCCCACACCTGTCAGAGGGGCTGAAGAAGCGTTTCCTTCCTTCCCCTCGTTCTTCCCATTGTGGAACTGACACCAAGCGTGGACTTTCCAGATGACTTATAGTGTTGGGGGCAAATGCAAAAGCAGAAGGGCCCAGAAAACAGCTGATCTGGGGGACAGACTAGCAGTGCTTGCCAGCTTCCTATTTCCATATGACTGTATATTACCAGGGCATGACATATTTCCAGGACAGAAATTCCCTCCCGTGAGAGAAGTAGTGACATTTAATAGTTTCCCATCATCAGGCTGTGCATACTGATGAGAGTAACGCAGAGGTGGCTGTTAACACGGGATAAGAAACACTGGTGTCAACTACATCTGGCCTTCAAGTGGTCCTTTGACATAGAGGAGGCGAGTGTCAATATTATCTCCCATTGTTCAGATGGGAACACTGACAGTCTTCAAGTCCTACAAAGCAGGCCAAAGAAAGGCGGATTTGGAGCTCTAGGGCAATAAGTTAATAAGTGACACAGAGGCTAAATTACATGGCCAAGGTCTTTGTGTAGTATGGTTGGTCCTTCATAGCCATGAGTTCATACCTGTGGATTCAACTGACCAACTCAGATCAAAGACTTTCGAATATAAACCAATAAAAAGGAACACAAATAAAAAATGGAGTGTAATAACTATTGACATAGCATTTGTGTTGTATTAGGTATTGCAAGTAATCTAGAGATAATTTAAAGTACATAAGAGGGTTGCATAGATTATATGCAAATGCTACACCAATTTATATAAGGGACTTGAGCGTCTGAGGATTTTGTATATGTGGGGGTCCTGGGACCACCCCCCATGGATACTGAGGGGACAGCATGTGCTGCTGGGAGTCGTAGGTGGTAGGAAGAAGAAAACCACTGTCCATATGAGACGTGGTTTCTCTTTGCCTGGAATAGTCAGGAGGAGAGACATTAGACAACAGGTGCTTGGTGGCTCTAGTCCAATGATCTGTTTTCAAGAATCTCTTATGGTTATGTAAACCAAGTACTTGCTTATTTACTTGGCTTCATAATTTACTCTTCTTAAAAATTTACTGGGTAAAGAGCTACCACTAAGAAAGTCACCAATCTACTCCCTGTCAGTTTTTATGAGGACGATCTTTTTTCCTTTCACGTGTTTGGCCAGATCTGCTTAGGGGAAGGCTGTGGGGATCGTCACTGGTTGCTCATGCGATTTTAGGGCACGGGGAAAACTGAATGGGCCTTTTTACCTTCATCATATTCTACTGGTGTATGATGTATACAACATGAAAAGCCACGTTAAGAAGGGACTACTGTAGGTACCAAAAGTGATTAAATAACACATCAGGTACAGTCTCGGCCCTTGCTATAGAACCAGTATGGAAACAGCTTTGGTGTGACAACAAATATTGGATGGATGGTCATTTTCCTTTCTGGGGCATCAGTTTCCACTTGTGCATCTGTTGAGGTCACAGTTGCTGCTGTCAAACCCCAGTGGCTTAACCCCGTAAAAGTATAAAAGCCTCCGATTTGCACAGAGGGCAGTCGGGTGTTTTGCTGCTCACTGGTCTTCCACGTGGTCATTCAGTGATCAAGGATCTCTCCACTGCATAGCTCTGCCCTCCTTTTGGCAGCATCATCCTTGCCATGAACTGGTGGATGAGAAAAGAGCTGAAGATCATGTGGGAAGTGCTTTTTCATATGCATTTATCATATCTGTTCACAGTTCTTTGGCTGCAACTCAATCACATGGCCATACTTAACTGCGCATGAGGCTGGTCAATGTATTCCAGTTGGGGCCAGGAAGAAGGGGGAACAGATTTGATGAACACTTAGTCAGTTTCTATCTCACCTTTAAAAATGAGGGGTTGGACTAGACTGTGTAAGTTCCCATTTAGATCTAAATTCAACCACTGCAAAATTCTAGGACTCCTGCTCTTCATAAACTCATGCGTGCATTGATCCATATATGGCATCCCAAAGATGAAGTATGTTCTTAGTGATAACGAAAAATGAACAGTACGTGAATGGTGAAATTTGACAGGAACACGTTCATCAAGACTGTTCAGTGAGTCCACACACATCAATGACCACTAAAATATTGTTAAAGAATTAAAAAATAAAACAAGCAGCCGTGATGGAGTGATGAGGACCGAACTTACTATCCTGCCACAAACAAGTAGAAAATTGGATCAACTGTGCGAAACAACTCTTTTCAGGCCCTAGAGAACAGACTACAGAAAATGGAAACAAATGAGGCAAAACAGCAGCCCTGGGTTCCCTGCAGGGGCACTTTCTCCACACAGTGTAGGGTGCGGGTTTTGAGCGGAGAATGGTGGTGTTGCTGAGTTGAGGAGACAGACGCCAGGGTTCAGGGAGCCGGAGGAGCTGGAGCTGGAGGGGCAGAGGGAGCTGGGCAGAGAAAGAGTGCCAGAGGGCTGCGTTGGTTTGCCCTTGATTCTTTCACTGGTGACTTATCTGAACATGCAGAGTATAAAATTCCATGATGTCGGGCAAAAGGACTGGAAAGGTGTAAGACGAACGATTCCTAGAGCTTACACAGGTCTAGGAGATGTTCCAGTTCCATCCAACCAAAGTCCATGGACCTCATTGAATGCTTGGAGCATTCAATAGAGATGCCAAATACGTCACAGCTTAGGAGCAGGGCTCTGCTAGCCCTGGAGTTAGTGCACGTGATTAGAATCTGTATTGTTGGTTGCTGGGTGTACTGCTCTATACATGCTAATTTTGTCATATGCTATTTGCACTGTTCACAATACCAGTGTCTCTACTGATGAAATTTATGACTGCCTGTTTTTTCTATTTTTTTTCTTTTTTAGTCTGAGAGAGGTGTTTAGTTACTGAGAGAGGTTTTACAGTTTCTAACTGGGATTGTGGATTTATTTATATTTTTAGCCTTGGGTTCTGCCAATTTTTTTATTTATATATTTTGAGATTATATCATTAGGTATTGACAAATTTAGGGTTGTCTTCTAGTTGTATTGATCCCGTTATCATAATGAAATGTCATTTTGTCTAATATTTCTGTAATCATAATGGCTTTCTTTCTATTAGTGTTTGCATAGTATATATTTTTTCCATTTGTTTACTTTGAAATTTTCTGTATCCTTATATGAAGGTATGTCTCTTATAGGCAGCATTTTGCTTTTTGTAATTTCAGGCTGATGATCTTTGTCTCTTACTTATAGCACATAGTCTATTTATATTTAATGAAATTATTGATTATTTGGTTTGAAAGCTATTACCTTGTTAAATGGATTACTGTGGCATTAGAGTCAAAACATAGGTTTGGGTTTATTTATTAAAGCATTCGGTTTACCCTAACTAATACAGAAGAATAATCTTTAAAAAAGTAGTTACTTTTTATAAGCAACTTGTGGAATGAAATATGCTGTTATTGGATGGCATTTCATCCTTGGTAATTGACGGGTGATTACACTCTGAAATGAACACGCATCCTTTTGCTTGGAAGCCTGTTGTCTGACCTTACTCAGTGCCCTGCCACCCTGGGGAGTCCTCCCAGTCTACCTGAGGCAGGTGAGGCTCCTCGTCTGCTGTCCCCGCCTTCACATCTCTCCAGTTATTGCATCTAATTGCGTCTGTGCATTTATAAGTCTACATGTCTTGTGAGCACATGAAGCTCCTGGCAGGGACCATGTCCAATTCACCCTTATATCTCAGTCCCTGACACAAGGAAAGCTCTTAACACCTTCTGTTGAATAAATGATGCATGCATGACAAGTTTTGGATTAGTGCCAATGGCACGAGCTTTGAGGGGAGGGTACTAAATCTCTGCTAAGGCCAGAAGTAGCTTTGAAAGGTCAAAGATGATCCTGAATTTTCCCTTCTTCAAGGGCTCCGAAGAAGTTTGGGGTAAGGCAGGGATTGGACTGCTCTCTTTTGTTAACCCAAGTTCACAAGTAAGGCCAAGAATCAAATCAATCTCTTCTTTTGTAATGACAGACAATTAGTTTGGGAAAGAAATGTTTCATGAGTCTATCCCATTATTTATCAATTTTGGAGCCTATGAATTGCTTTGAACACAAAATTGCATGTGAAAATCATTGTGTCTGCTATTGAATAATTGACTAATCTGTCACTCACAGCCTGTGAATGAGGGGTGCTGTCTAATGGCACCTGCCAGCTACTGATTGCACCTGCAATTAGGCAATTGTGGGGGCAGTTTTTGTGTTTCCATTTAATTGCAGGGTGAAAATGGAGAGTCCCCTTTATAAATCTGGACTATTATCTCATTGAGAGCCTTTGCAAATATAAGATGACCCCAGGAAGAAATGGAGAAAATATATAGTTTTATTTGCTGCACACCAATTGATGTCAGTAATCTAGTGCCAACATTCCTACACTTTTCCATTCTAGTAAGAAATTTAAATATATTAGAATCAGTGAATCAGTCAATACCCCAAAATGTGACTTACTACTTCCATGTCTACTTTTTCTACTACTTTATTATGACACATATACCCAAAGTGGTTCTAATTCCTAAAAAGTTTCCATGATTACATGATACTTGTTAGAGAACCTTTTGAAGTGGTTACTCTAGTTCTGTTGTTCACAGAGAGGAATATGAGACACCACTGAAACTTGGCTGTTTACGTAACTGACTTAATAGTAGGGTGCATTTTTTGATATGCCCCTGACTCCAAATTGTAAACACCTACTCCATCTATTACATAAATTACTCCTTTTAACAAAAGTACTATGTTAAAGTTAAAGATGGGGTTTTGGGAAAATCTTGTCAATATTTACTGACTTTTTGTTTTTGCTTTTTTGATCATATTTGCTGTATGGAGGATACAGAGTTGTGCTGTTTGGATTTCTGTTCAAAAATGGACTTGCCTCCTGCTGCAGGGAGTGTGGTTAGCTTCCTGGAGGTTTCCTCTGCTTTGCAGCTGAGGACATGCTGTTCTCAGGGTGGCCCCAGCCAGTGCCCCTACAGAGAGGTGGGACAAAAGACCTTACCAACTATGCCCAGCATGGGATTCCCCTAAAGGTGACCTTTGCCCCGGGTCTCCCAGCAGAGCCTAGATCATGTCATTTGTCCTAGCTATCTGCCAGCTCCCCCTGCCCAATCCTGCCCCCTCCCTTTTCTTCCTTAGTTGTTGTTCCTCCCTAAAAACCGAATACACTCTTAACTCTGCCTCAGCGTCTGCTTCCTAGACAGTCCAATCTGCAACCACCATGAAGTAAAGATAAATTAGGAATAGCTCAGAGGATGTTTACTTTATTGAATTATTTCAGAACCGAGGCTTCTCTCCAAAAACAGTTTTCAAGGAAATATACTTTTCCATGAGATTATATAAGAATTGCCTCTTTTCTATTTCTTTGCTTTTTTCCTTTTTTCTCTGCACCAACATCAAGGGATAAGGTATATACAATGATTTAGAGTAAAAGAATGCATTTTGTAAGTTTAGAACCTAAATTTCTAAGGATTTATATTTTTATTTAAATTATTATTATTGTTACTATTGATAGAAATCACCTCTTCCACGTGTTTCTAAGTGAAATAGAACTTAGCTCTAAACAAGTACTACACATTGGAAGAGACATTTTACCTTTGTATTTTTATATCATCAAAGTGATGTGGCTTTCATTTTATTAACTTTATTCATCTTTTATTAAACTTGCATGTCTTTTTATATTAACTTTTATTACAATGCTGGATAGTGTTATTTGGCAAAAATTGTACTTTCTATCTGCCAAAACCTACCTTGCAAATCTTTAATTTTGCCTCTTTCTTCCTTAACCATCATACTTAGTGTTTCCAAACTCCCAAGAAATAGTAATATTTGGAATTTAAGAATGAGTAATTGGAGTTTCTGGGACTTGTAGGGAATTCCTAAATCATAAGTTAGTCTGTCTTTTTGTGATATTTAATTGTGTATTTTAAATTATGAGTGGTCATAATAAATCGCAAATCATTTTTTCCCCTAATAGAGCTATACTAAAAGTTTTACAAGCTTTGTGCAAGCAAAATCTATAATAATAAGTGTGTGGTTTATTAGTATTATGAACTGATGTATTGTGACAAGATTACATGTTTTGCTAACTGCAAAAGTGATTTCTTTTTTATTGAGGCATGTGATAATAGAAACCATGAAAAGGAGAAAACTTTAGCACAAAATATACACCAAATAAAATCAATTAAAATGCTAAGATATTATCACAAATATTTAATATTTACAAGTTGCCTTTCTTAAAGATAACATTTTAAAACAGCAATAGTCTCGCTGTTTGTTTTGTAACAAATATTGCAGATGCAGACAATTTTCTTTCATTTTGTGTTAAGTTGGTGAAATTATAAATGTGCATTCAAAAGCACCTTCAATTTGGGCATGAGGGTACATGTTGCTTGTTTCTTTTTTAACAGTGAAAATATTTTGTCTACTTGCCCGGATTTTGGTTTTGCCTTTGGAATCAATATTACTGTTGCTAATTCAAATTTTATACCAATTTCGATTTCATGTAGTATTCAACAACATTGTTGTTTTATCTTTGTATTTCTTCTAATAAAATATTTACAAAGAACTGTAGCCTATAGCAAATATTCAAACATTGGAAAACACTAGAGAATATTATAGGGTATTATTCAAATAATGTAACACTGGGATCTCCTAGCATGGTTAACAGAAGTGAACAGAATCATGTGTCACTACTGCCAATTTAAGGATTTATTTTGCTTCCAAAACTTGTTATTTCTTGAACACTACTCATG
>JAQIFY010005506.1:0-10991 GCA_028533085.1 Varecia variegata | reverse complement strand
TTTCTGTGATTTCAGGAGGCAGGTCATCAGTTGTATACAGTTTCCTTTCTTTGTCACCTTACTTTTAAAAGGTGGGAAGAGTCCGCCTGGATTTTACCAGGTAGCGGAGATGTTTTCATGAGAAATATAATCCTGGGACGAGGAGGTAACATTGTACCTTCCGGTATGCAAAAACGACACTTCAAGAAAGTTTCCTCTGACCCTGGAGCTGGAGGGCGTAGATTCCCGGGTGCTCAGACCATAAACAGCCTTCAAGGCACTTAAAAAATCTGCATTTTGTGGGTGTTGGCAGAATGCACTGGGCTTCCTCACCTGCCATCTGTTCCTGTGTCTGAGTCTCCCTTTGAACATTTGCCTTGGCTTGTAAACACTCCACGACTTCCCCTCAGGTTTCCAGTCCATCCCACTTTGCCAAATGCGGTTGCGATTGGTTGGTCAATTCCCCAGGTGTTTTCATTTTTGGTAACCTGACATGACGTTTCTTGGTTAAAAAGCCAAGTTGCAGCTTTAGGGAGCTTAAGGGAGCCCCCGGGACCTGGCGATTCTCCCGCCCTTCCTACACCCCTTCACGCCCCCTCCCTGCCAGGCTGCTCTCAGCACCAGCGTTCCAGTCTCTGAAAGCCGAGTCAGCCTCCCTCAGCTGGGAGACGCGCTCTCAAGTGGCCTCACGTCCAATTTCCCCCCTCATCTCCTCAGGGCTGAACCGAGGAGTGGGAACTAGACAGGGGTGTCTCAGGCCCTGCCCACTGTTTACGGGCCTATGGTACTCAGCACTCAGCACTTAATACTCAACACTCAGCACTCAGCACTTAATACTCAGCACTCACTCAGCACTCAGCACTTAATACTCAACACTCACTCAGCACTCAGCACTTAATACTCAACACTCACTCAGCACTCAGCACTTACTACTGAGCACTCACTCAGCACTCAGCACTTAATACTCATCACTCAGCACTTAATACTCAACACTCACTCAGCACTCAGCACTTAATACTCAACACTTACTCAGCACTTAATACTCAGCACTCAGCACTTAATACTCAGCACGCACTCAGCACTTACTACTCAGCACTCACTCAGCACTCAGCACTTACTACTCAGCACTCAGAACTTAATACTCAGCACTCAGCATTTACTACTCAGCACTCACTCAGCACTTACTACTCAGCACTCACTCAGCACTCAGCACTCATGCATCTCTGAGAAAACATATTGTCTCGGGGTTTGTCATAGAACAAAATCCGCTGTTCTGAGGCCGGCTTGGCTGCTTCTGGTGGGATCCCCATGTTCTCCTGTCAGTGATTGCTTAGACGGATGGAAACCCGGGGTCCCACTGTCGGTGTGGAATCTCTGCCACATGGGTTTCCTACAAGAGGCTCCTAATGCTGAAGACAGCCTCAGGAGGATGTGCCACATTAGTGACTTCTAAAAATGAGCCTGCTAAAGCCCTTGGCTATGTTAGGAAAGCACTAGAAGTTGTGAATGGATCTCTGTATGGTATGAGATGAACAGAAATAAGTTTTAAAATGATGCTGTCCTATAATTAGAAAGCTGAGGTTACTTCTCATCACCAGGTGAGATGACCTAATAGCTCTTCCTTTGTCTGGGGTCTCAGCTACTAATTTCCACATGCCACAGATTCATGCCTATTAGCTCCTTGTTCTCTCTGCTTAGCCACACCAGCCTCCTTGTACCTCAGCCACCGACTAGAGCTTCCACCCCAGGACCTTTGCACATGCCGTTCCCTGTGCCTGGAATGCCCACTCACGCTACCTGACTGTGCAACATGTCTATACGGCCTCAGACCCTCCCCGTGGTTAAACTGACTTCTGCTGCTTTAGTTTTCTTTCTTAGCACTTACCACCATCTAAAATAATTTGCATTTTATTTATCTTTTTTAGTGTTTTTTCCAACCAATATATCCCTAGTGTCTAGGCAAGGGCCTGGCATTCAATACTTATTTGGGGAATTATTGAAAAGATTAGAAAATTTTCTAAGCAACATTGTTTTCCTTGGCAATGCTTTTCATTTATTTTATTACGTGCGGTTTCTGAACCGTGAGCATAAGATGCTTTAAGGTTGTTTAAGGACACAGTCAGACCTAGTGTTCAAGGCTGTCGTGTGGCTGGCGAGCAACCCTCAGCTCCCCTGCAGGAGTGTGTGTGGCTCCTAAGCCACCTTGAGCACGTCCCTGGATGTGTCACACAGTCCCTCTGCCTACTGCCACCATTCCCATCTCCACCTGCCCAGGTGTCTCCTTCCGCCATGCTCTTGCCCCACCTCCTCCACCAGCCTTCCCAGGTGGACGCAGCTGCAAGATCCTTGCTCTTCTCGCAAGTTCTCTCTGACGCTGCTGAGCCTGGAGCAGGCTGTGAGCACTGGCTCAGTGCACGGCCTCCCGCAGGCAGCCCATCTGCAGCGCTCGCCCACACTCGTGGGCTCAGTCCGGCACCTGGGACCCCTCTGCCACAGAGCACCGTGTCCCTCATAGCTGGCCCGGCTAACCACATCTTTCCTGGTTGATCAACATCATTTGGTGTTCAACGCCCCTAACCAGCGGCCTCCCCCTTCACTCTTCATTGTCAGCCCTGACCGTCAGCCTCTGGCCCTAACCTCCCCAGGGACAGAACCGACTGGATCCCACTCCCGAGATGCGTCACATGGGTCACTGAATGGAAATCAGGTCACTGAGGCCATCACCACTGGTCCCGTTCTGCATCCGTTGATCAGCTCCTCAGGAGGAGGAAACCTCCCTCCAACACCCCAGCCTGCGCCTTTCATTCATGTGACACATATTTGCTGAGCTCAGCTCGTGACAAAAGGAAGACCCTGGGTCACCCATTGTGCTGGAAAGAGGGTGTGTTTTTCCGACTGATCAGACATGTTTTGCGTCCTAAAGACAGGTCTCAAGGCAGTACCAGGTACAAGCATGTTTGTCAGGATGCTCGACGTTCAAAGATAATTGCTGAAAGTTGTCTTCCCTTTTTATAATTTTTACTTTTTGGTCAGAAGTTCCATTTCAGGAAACCTTTTCTTCCTTTGCCATGAAGAACACGTTGGTGACTTGAGAGAAATAATTAGCCTCTACCAAATATACTTTTTCATAAACAATGTTAGACCCAACATATTTATGCCTATTAAAACTGAAGGAATAAAGGATATATAATAAAGAAAAATAAGTGCTTATTATCACGTCTCATAACCGGTGGACTCTATTTTTCAAATACTTTATTTTCCTTAGAGAATACTTATTATTACTGATACCAGGTTATGTAGCTTCAGTGTGGAGAGTGTTTTCACTTGCCTTGCTTTCTTATTGAATCAGTGGCCCTCCTGCAAAAGTAGATCTTCCTTGTCTCTGTGTCTGAGGTCTGGCGCAGCTCCAGGCAGAGTTAGCAGAACAAGATGAATATTTAAGGTCCCATAAATGAATGAATGTGTGAATGCAGTCCTAAGCTGCATGCCGGGCTACGAGTATGGCACGTGGTCACATGTGTGGCCATGTCTCACAAACGTGCCGCTGCTACTGTTACCGCTGACACCGCGGGGCATCCTCGGGGGAGGGGAAGACCCTGCTGTGCCTCTCGGGGAGGCTGGTGCCAGTCGCAGTCCCCTGCCCTGTGGATGGTCAAAACACTGATTCCACCCAACCAAGATGTAAATAGAGAAGTAGGAAAAAATACACGTTTCAAGCTCACTTACTACTCACAGGATATCCACAGCTGTGCCCTACAGTGTTTTCTCTGTTGGCTTTACGGGAACTGTTCTACACTGTAGCGTGCGATGCTGTCCGGTTGTTCTGAGTCGGCCGGGTGTGGGTTTCGATCCTGCCGGTATTTGCCGCAGACCTTGGGCAAAGCCCTATTTCTTCATGTTTCAGTTTTCTTATCTTTAAAATGGGAGCAATAATTCCTGCCCTACAGGGTTATCGAGCGGTTCGATGAATCACATTCGGTTATGTAAAGTTCCTCTCAGAAACAGCGCTCATTAAGTGATTTCTTCCCTTTTTATTTGTCCAACTTATTTCGATTTAAAAAGTGATAATGATGTTAAATTTAAATTTTTGATAGAAATATGAAGTAAAGAATTGAAAATAATGAAAAAAGAACATCACTCTATGCTGCATCTTCGCGTATAATTCAGAAAAAAATTCAGTCTTCGGGTACAGCTGCAGCCACTTTCTGTAATTGTTTTATAGTTTAAAAAACGGTTGCATGTCACATGGATCCAATGCATAATTTTATTCTTTCCTGTGAGAAAAGGGGTGTAAATCTTCAACTGGGGAGCCGGGGGGATGTGTCAGGTCGAACTGCATGCCGCGTTCCAGCCCTGGAGTGTGCATCCCCGGGCCACGGGCCACGGCAGAAAACTCCTGCTGAGAGAGGCGGGCTGCGTGGCCGTCAGACGCAGAAGGCGTCACTCTCGCTTGAATCATTTTATTTTTAATGAAGGCAAGTTACATCCATGCTTCTAAGGATTTCTTTTTCCCAATTTTTTTGGAACACTTAAGGCAGTCTATAAGCCTCCTCTGTCCTCAGATTTACTCCAATAATCTTCCGTGAACCATCATCACTTGTGTCTGTTTTGAAAGGTCTCTCCCAGAACTCTGTACCTGGCCAGAATCCAGTGGGCTCTGAAGATCTGCTCTGTGCCAAGGGATTGGAAGCATAAAAGTTGGGAAAACGTATAGTTGCTGACAGAATTGTTCGTAGTTATGCAGATTTAGAAACAACTTTTTGTTGCCCTTGGTTTATAGCTTCAGTTGGGAATTTTACGGCAGCTGCCTAATTGTGGCAGGCAACACGCACTCCCTCAGCTCCTGCTCACCCTGCAGGTAGGCTGCAGTATCCGACCTAGCGCTGGGCCCTGCGGCATCCTGCCGGCTGTGCGATGAGGCTGCAGCCCTGCAGGGTACAAATGGCATTAATGACCTCAAACGGGCATAAGCCAAATGGAGTCATTGGCCTTAGGAACTAACCATATCCTACACCTAGATCAAGGATCCAACTTTTATTTTGCCTAGTTCAGGAAAACATGCCTTTGTTATGTTTATATTGAGCAAACATATCATCAATAAAATGAGGAAAATCCAGAATAAATTTCCTTCTTGTGTGCTTTTCTTTCTTTTTAGATTCTTTACATGTGCATAAGTAAATCCAGGCTGATTTGCTTTGCCTCAATTTCTCAGAATGTATAAATTTCCATTCGCCTCAAATATGCTTAAAAGTAATGCAAATGTATAAAATAAAAATTCTGAAAATTCTCGTTTCAGCATGTGAGTAGTTTACCCAGATGAGTGATGAAAAGAGCAGCAGATAGATTTATCCGTGGAAATCAAAATAGCTTTATTGTTTACTCTCTGCAGAAATTGGCATAATATGAAATTTTGCTTAAATCATAGTTTTTATTAGGGAAGACAGGCATAATTTTATGGTTTTGCATTTTTGTTGACTAAATAAAGCCTTGTCTTCAATTACACCTGAAAAGTAGCCTTGTGTCCCCAAATGAAACAATCTATGTGGTTCAACTGCAACTGGAAACCATGGTCCCTAAGAATGTGGATTGTCCAATATGTGTTTATTTTAACTACACAAACTACCTGGGGAAACAGAGGACATCGTGGAATGTTCAGAAATACCTTTCAGAAATCGATGAAGTCTGAAGACTGTTGAAATGTTTAATGTACTGATTCTTCATTAAGAAAAATATTACATAACAAATGCTAAACCAGGAGTTCAGAAATAAGTTTAAAATTAATTTTCATTGAACAGATAACCTCCAAATGTCTGACACCCTGAAAACTTGGAGAACAGGAAGGAAGCGATGAGCTGGAGTATGATTATTTTTCAGCTGTCCTTCTAATCCAGGCAAACATTTTCTGGAGAGGGGCACAGAGACATCGTTGCAGACTTTGTAGTCACACTTGGTCTCTGTGGACCATCTTCCTTTCCTCCCCACTCCCCCCCCCCTTTTTTTTTAAAACCCTTTAAAAACATAAAACTGTAGATTTGGTCCCTGGGCTGTGGTTTGCAGACCTACAATCTAGGACATTAACTTGGTGATTCTCCTTTCTGGACTTAAAACTGAAATGTCACATGTCTTTTGGAATCTGAAATACCAGAGCCACCTTCATGATACTCTTGCATTCTTCTGTTTGAGCTGCATGCTGTTTTATGTTTAATCTTCATATGCCAAAATCTTTGCCCAACACCCGACGTATGGTAGAGTCTCAGAAAATGTTTACCAAGTGGTAACATTTAAAATTTTACCTAATTCTACTGTATTGAAAGGGTGACTTCAATTCTGAATGATGGGGTTGTTGTTGTTTCTTTGTTTTTTACTGTCGCCTTAATAGAAATGTTCCTATGGGTCACCCCAGGCCAGTCCCACTAGTTTTCTATGGAACCCAACAGATACAATTTATCAGCTATGACCTTGAGAAGCAGTACTGTATATAATGCAAACACAATAGTAAAGAATGAAAATAATTGAAGGATATAAGATAAATTCTTGGCTGGTGATTTTTTAAATGGTTCAAGTAGAGTTTGTGTTAATTTGTTGGGTATCCCCAATATAAAGTAATGTCCTTTAGGGCAAAAAGTGGACTTTCAAAATCGTTATTTCATTTCTTTTCCCCTTCACTCACTCCGCTGCCTCCAGGTGGTGAAGTGGCCACCACTCAGCACACAGTGGGGATTTAATAAATGCTGAAGACCTGGTTCATTTGCTCTCGACAAAGACAATCCTTCCCTCTCCTTCTTTCCTTCTTTTGCAGAGATGCCACCTCTGGTTTTCCATTTCTTAAGAAACACGTGTATTTCTCAATCTGCCAAATAGAAACAATATCAGCATTTTAAGATTGCTTTAAGTAAACTGATTTTCTGTTTTTCCCTTCTAGTTCACAGTATTGGCACAAAACAAGGCGGCGTAACGAGCTAGTGATTTGCAAGGTTTCATTGTGATCGACTGATAGGCTTGCTATAACCATTCATTTCTTCTATCACGTGAAGAAAACAAAAAGGGCAAATGTATTACCGTCTTACTGTTAAATACCACAGGAATCTGACGTCTTTGAAAACACATCTGATTTTTATTTCTGTCTCCCAGTTTGCGGAGGAAAAGAACGCAAAGCCTTGTCGATTGCAGTCTCTTACAGTACCTGACGCTGTTGAGACCTTTGTTTCAAACTTGGATTAGCAAGTGTCAGTGATTCTGCCTTCTTCTCCAGGCCTGGGGGCTTGTGCTGCACAGAGGCTTCTCCCGAGGTTGCAGGGAGGGTGGGGCCTTGGGCGTAGCAGACCCGGTAAACAGCCGACCCCACACCCTGGCGGTGGAAGGGGAGGGACCCACCGGGCACCTCCAGCGGCCCAGCATGGGGTGTCAGGGAGATCATTAAGGGGCATCCTGCCGGCTCCCGCCCACACCTGCGTCGTGGTTCCCCGCTGCAGTTTTATGGGCCGTGAGGAGGCAGGTTTGACGCCAGGGAGCACAGCCTCTGCGACAGCTGCAGACGGGCCAGCTCACCAGACAGTAAAATGTAAAGAGGGGGGAGGGAGGGACAACCTTTGAAGTTTACAAAAAAGCATGACTTTGACCACTTCCTTCTTCCTTTCTGAATTGGAGTCCCAGGTATGCTGAGAGCAACTACTGGCTAACTTTACAAGGGAGGATGCACTTCCTCCCAACTCAGGTCTGCGTGGTCGTCAGCATTTTAATGCCATTTCTCAATGGCTTCCTCAGCTTCAGGGGTAACGTTTATGATGAGCACATGGGAAATGGGTCATTTTAGCTGAAGGTACTATATTAAAGGTCAACACGGATGTGCATCTGCAAACACACACGTATACAGAGAGCGCCCTCGTTCAAGTTTAAGGTTGAACTGTACGAAGCCACGGGCACATGTGTCTCCTGCATCTTCCCCGTGTATGTTCTCTGCTCTTGGTCTTCTCACTTTTGTCCTTAAAGACACAATAAGGAAGTGAACCAACGTGGTGTGTTACATTTCCTCTCAATTTCATTACTGAATTTTAATCTCCAATTAATGCTGGTTCTTTCTACTTTGCTGTCAGAATTTTTCTCTTTTTTTTTTTTTTGTTTAAAAAAGGACTCCAGGATTTTATAATGATTATTCTGTCACTTTTATATAGTTTAGTGTGAAATGTCCCTTAGGGTTGTGTGTGTGTGTGTGTGTGTGTGTGAAAAAGAGAGAGAGAGAGAGAGAAAATCTGGTATCATTCATTCTTTGGGGAACTTGATGGATTTGGGGGTTTGAGCCTCCAGCTTGAACTGTGCGCATGATCAACGCATGAACACTTCCCTTGGAACTACATAACATTCCTCATATTTGACAGCTTTGTGATTTCCAAACTTATTTTAACAATGGTCTTGATTTTTTTGTTTAATGAAATGTGGGCAAAATGGATCAAATTTAGAATATGTGATGTTCAATTCTCAAACAAGAATTAGGATCATTATAAAAGGCTATTTCCAGACCAGGATAAAATTTAGAGAGAACAAAGAATCTTATAATTGTCTCATTTTTTTCTTCAACAGTATTTATTTATTTTTATTTATTTATTTATTTTTTTGAGACAGAGTCTCGCTTCGTTGCCTGGGCTAGAGTGCCGTGGCATCAGCCTAGCTCACAGCAACCTCAAACTCCTGGGCTTAAGCGATCCTACTGCCTCAACCTCCCGAGTAGCTGGGACTACAGGCATGCTCCACGAGGCCCGGCTAATTTTTTCTATATATATTTTTTTAGTTGGCCAGATAATTTCTTTCTATTTTTAGTAGAGATGGGGTCTTGCTCTTGCTCAGGCTGGTCTCGAACTCCTGAGCTCAAACAATCCGCCCGCCTCGGCCTCCCAAGTGCTAGGATTACAGGCGTGAGCCACCTTGCCCAGCCTCTTCAACGGTATTTAAAGGAGCATAAACATTTTGTATCTGTTCTTGAAGGGTAGAAATTAACCCAAACACTAACTCAGGGACCCTCATGATATCATAATTGGAGTATCTAACGGTCTCTGACTACTTAGTGGTAAAACTTTAAACCAATCAGTTAACTTTCTGGGATTTAGTTTTCCCATTTGGAACATGAGGCGATTAGCCTAGCTTCCTTCTATGCAATGCTGTAGCCCCACGTGACTGCTGAAGTTTGAATTTTGTGCCATTGGATAAAATTAAAATTTAGCTCCCCAGTTGCACTGGCCACATTTCAAGCGCTCCACAGCCACGTGTGGCCAGTGACTGCTCACAGAGAGCAGGCCGAGAGTGTCCCACTGCCACAGGGATCTCTGCTGGGTGGCGCTGGCAGGTAAGACATGTGCTGTCCTTTATGCTGCAGAAGCAGGACACACAGGAGAGGCTGGGCTGTTGGGCTCTGGTCCCAAGTCACTGTGTTGATATTGATAACAATGGTTCTACACAGACCACTCACTACTGAAGCAAGCAGCGAGCGCTGGCTGTGTGCCAGCACTTGTGCCATCAGCTGGGAGTACAGATGAACTCGCGTGCCAGGCGCTGACTGCCAGACTGAGGGCCAGACGGCCATGAAAGAGCCGTGCAGGGCTGGGGGCAGAGGGGGTGCAGGGATGGATTCCCCTGGAACGCTGATCCTCACTGTGGGACAAAACCTTTGTGCACAAATTATTTTCTAAGAGCACAATGAGATAAAACCTTAGAAACAGAACTGCTGAGTGAAAGAGTATGACATATTTTAAAGGTTTTGGTGATGTAAGAAAACCCACAAAACCCTAATCAGCAAACACAACCTCAAAGGACAAGCCTTGGCCTTCACGAAACACTTGCTGAATGAATGTGTGGTCATCAATTTAGCCTTAAACACAGTTACGTGAGCAGCTTCCAGAATGAACCAATTTCGAATATTAAACGTCTACCAACCAAACCAAATGGCTCCATAAATTGTCCTGTTATTATCTGGATCGTGAATCTATAGGTTCCCTTTACTTACTCAACCCCCACTGATGGGTGCTATGTAAGGTGTGAGCTCTGCATCTCGAAAAGCAACAGGGGTGGGTTCCCTCCCTCAGTGCTGCCAGGGAAGGAATCCGTGAGCCAGACAGAGAGTGACAGCAAGACCCAAACATGTGCGACAAAGCTGGTGTCCGATCACTGGGGAAAAGGCAGAAAAGGAGTGGAGTGTCCACACTTTAGACCTCCAGTTCCGTCAACCTGACACCCCTGGAACCCAACCTGGGTGGAGAATCCTTTTTAAACTTTTTCGGTTTTCTCACCTTCACCCAATTTGTTGGAGCCTATTAGGTGACTTACCTTTATCGTACCTACCCAAAGCATTCAGCAAGGTTTATTTCATTGTTAAGAAATAACTCCCTTTCGTAGTCACATTTTACCAGATTATGTAAATATTGTATTAAATGATGACATCATGACCCCCACACGGAGGGGCTGGTCCCTGTCGGTGTATTTCAAAGGGGTCCTGGGCTAGTGTGGCCAGTGGGTTCTGTGGGGTTTCAGGGAGGTCCTGGGGTGCCCACGGGGGCGTGCGGCATTAGGGGAGAAGCAGAGCCCTCGGGGAGAGACAGGAGCCCTTGGGGGTCCCTGGGGCCTTGCCACTGTGAAGCGTCACCGCCTTCTCTGCCTCACGCGTGCCATGCCTGGCTCAGAAGGTTGTGGCGGGAATCAAACACGGCACTATAACGGGCTATTCTGCAAGCCGTCCCCTGGGCTGTCCCCAGCACCCTCTCTTCCCCCCACGCGTGTGGCCAACCTCACCAGTGGCCCATCCTGTGCCACCGGGACCTCTCCTGGCTTCTCCGCATCCACTCTTGCTGTTATTAACATAATAGTTTCAACGCACCTCTGTGATCACGTCAGCCTCCTCCTCAGGACATTCGGTGTCTTCCTGGTGCTCTCAAGATAAAGACCGAAACCCTGAATGCAGGGAATGCAGGGAGCAGCCCGAGCACGGGCTCCAGGCGGAGCGCAGCTGGCGTGTCCAGAGAACGGCA
>JAQIFY010005505.1:0-10992 GCA_028533085.1 Varecia variegata | reverse complement strand
GGGGGTATAAAACTGAATAAAAGAAACCAGAGTCCCGGCAGAAATGAACAAGCAAATGAATACATACACAGACAATCTCAGATGGTGGTAAGGATTTCAAAAGCCCTACAATAAGGTGATTTGATAGAGAAGAATGGGGGGCGGGGAAGCATCTCCTTCAGCCGAGCACCAAAGATGCTGCGGAGAAGGAACATAGACCTGAGACTGACTTGTTAGAAGTCAGCCATGCCACCTTCTGGAGAAAAGGCCCAGCAAGCACAGAGGCTCTAAGGAAGGCCAAGAACCAGAAAGAAGTTCCATGGGCCAGACTGTTGTGAACAGGGCTGAGTGGGAAGGAGAGGTATTTGGAAGAGTGAGCAGGGCCAGGTCATAGTTCTTGTGGTCTATTTTAAGTGGGATGAGACACCATCTCAGGATTTTTGGCAGAAGACCTATGTCAAGTCTTTAGAACAAAGAGATCACTTCATTCTCTGTGAGGATGATAGCTCTGGGCAGAGAAGAGGGGAATAGGAAGACCAGTAAAAGGTTTGGCAAACACCAGTGACTGAAGGTTTTGCACCTAGTTTGATAAATTTCACATCCATAAAATGCTTTTCCTCCAAACACATATTTAATAGATACACATTATCTATTCTGATTTAGTGTTTGAAATGTGTCTCAACTACTTAATTAAACACACAAGTGCATTGGAAAATGTAGTCCCTTACTTCTCACGGCAAATATGCTCCTGGACACAGAATCAGAGCCAAGCAAGGTGAGGAGGATGTCCCCATGTTGGGGCTGCCTGCAGAGTGATGTCAGTGCACCAAGATGGTGCAGAGGGCTGGCATGGGTGAGATGTCAAAGCCTGAGCTGGGTGACTGGCATCTGCATGGGCATAGCTCAGGCTGGTGAGGAGGACATACACCTACAGGGCAGCCGGATTCGGGTGTTCGAGCCTGAGCCGAGGGAGAAGGGCACTCTCATGGGTTAGCCTGATGCAGGGTCAGAGCCCAGATGGGGTGAGGAGGGCAACCACCTGAGGTAGGAAGCAGTGGTGGTAATGGGAGATTGGTAACATAGGTCAAATAAGTAAACATATTTTAATAACAGTAGTCGAAAGGATTCTCTCTGTCAAAGGGAGTTAAAATTTGGAAGGGGAGAAAACTCTACCTTTCTATTAAATAGAACCACGAACCTTGAGATGGTGGATTAGAATTGGAGATATCGGAGGTGTGAATTCATAGATTTCAATATATCTGGATATATATAGAAGTAAATATAAATGTGTATATGTTTGTATATGTATATTCATGCACGTGTACATGTATGTGCACATAAATACATACATACATTTATATGCCTACAATTATTCCCTGGCACTGTCCACTGGGCAGGCCTAGAAACAGCAACACCCAAAGAACACAGCAAGGACTTAAACCATCTACGTACCACTCTCCTCTAAAAAGAATGGGGCTGCTTGGAGAAGTGACTGATTCCTGAGATGGGCCCAAGAAAGTACAAGATGAAACTGGAGCATCTTACTATTCCAGAAAGTAAGAAAGTGCTTCAAAGAATGAGGGGAAGGCTGAATGGACACTGGAGTTATCTTGATTTGGCCAATCTGAGGGCAATTTGAATATCCAAATAATAATGTCTTATGATAACCCGTTGTAGTAAATAAGACTATTAATGCACACTGATAGAAATATTAATAAATGAATAAATTGAAAGTTTGATGAGAAGAGGCTGTTTCCATAGTTTAAGTGTACCCCTTCAAAAATACAATAGTTATTGATTAAAAATGGGAAGTGGTCACTTCTCTGATTCTTCTGCCCAAGACGCATGACCTGAGTCTGATTCTGACAAACCCAAATTGAGGACCGTCTGCAATATAATGGGCCCATAATCTTCAAGAGCATCAGGATCATGAGAGTCAAGGAACAACTGGGCCACTTTTCCAGATTAAAGATACTATGTATGACAACTAAATCTAATATGTGATTCTGAAATGGATCAGTTTGCCATAAATGGCTTTATTGGAACTGTTGGTGAAACTTGAATGGGATCTGAGGAGTAGGTGGTAGTGTGAGGTATCCTTGTTAATTTCTTGCTTTTGATGGTTGTATTGTGGTTATGTAGGAGAACACCCTTAATTGTAGGAAAGACACCACAGAGCAATGGGATATCAGGTTGGCAACTTACCCATAAATGGTTCAGGGAAAAAAAAATTCTTTGTACCCTACTTGTAACTCTGTAACTTGTGATTGTTTCAGAATTCAAAAAAAAAAAAAAAAAAAAAGTAAGAAAAAATGTAGTTCTCATTTCCTCAGATACAAAATAAGTTGAATCTTAAACTCTAATAGATTATAAAGTTTCAACTGCATTTTCCTTAGTTGTAGATTGTTTGGCTTGTTTTTTGATAGAAGAATTGTCACTTCGGGTATACCTACTTGCTATCTTTCTATGATTTTTACCTTATCCCCTAGAATGGAATTTGCTTTACCTCCAGAGTAAGCTAAAACTTAAAAAGGAATTCCAAATGAAGTTAGGATGAGGATTACATACCATGGATAAAGGCTGAGAAACATGTTATTAAGTCTCATCATTCAGACAATTATCTCATAAAAACAACAACAAAAAAAATTTACAACTTTCTAAACCAATCATAACTCACTCCAGGAATGTGGAATGAAGCCCCTGGAAAAATAGATTCTGATTTTGTAGACATGTAGAGGATTTCCTCTGCAAGGGAAAATTGTCAATTATTGAATTACTGTCTTAGGATGACTGTATAAAAATGGGGATTAGATTCTCAGTCTTTTAATAATTGTGGATTGTAAAGAATTACAAAGAAAGGATTTTTGACAGCATTTATGAGTTGGCTGGAACTAATTGAAAAAGAAAATAAGTACAATTAACAGCTTCTCTCTTTAAGTAAAAAAAAAAATCGGAAGTGAATGTTTCTCTGGCTTTTGTTTTTTATTATTGTTTTTCTTTTTTTATTTGTGCAAATTTATGGGTTACATGAAAAATTTTGTTACATGTATATAATGTGTAGTGATCAAGTCAGGGTATTTACAGTGTCCATCACCTGAGTATAATACATTTTTGTTAACTGTAGTCACTCTACTCCACTATCAAAGATTGAATTTATTCTATCTAACTGTATGTTTGTATCTTTAACCTGTATGTCTTTATCCCCTCTTCACCCTTCCCAATATCTGTTATCTATCTTTCCACATTTTACCTCCATGTGATAAATTTTTTTAGCTTCCACATATGAGTGAGAACATGCCATATTTGTCTCTTTGTGCCTGGTTTATTTCACTTAAGATAATAACCTCCAGTTCTATCCACTTTGCTGCAAATGGCACTAATTCATTCCTTTTTATGGCTGAGTAGTATTCTACTGTGTATATTATGGCATTTTCTTTATCCATGGATTCTTTGATGGATGCTTAGGTTGATTCCGTATTTTTGCTATTGTGAATAGTGGTGCCATAAACATCAAAGTGCAGGTAGCCCTTTGATATATAGATTTCTTTTCTTTTGAGTAGATAACCCATAGTGGGATTGCTAGATTGAATGGTAATTCTATCTTTAGTTTTTCGAGAAGTCTCCATACTGTTTTCCATAATGGCTGTACTTGTTTACATTCCCACCAGCGATGTATAAGTGTTCTCTTTTATCCACATCCTCACCAATGTCCATTAATTTTTTTCTCTTTAATAATAGCCATTCTGACTGGAGTATGATGATATCTCATTGTGGTTTTAATTTGCATTTCTCCAATAATCAGTGATGTTGAGAATTTTTTCATATACCTGTTAGTCTTTTGTATGTCTCTTTTTGAGAAATGGCTATTTATGTCCTTTGCCCACTATTTAATGGGATTATTTGTTTTTCTTTCCTTTTGAGTTGTTTGAATTTCTTGTATATTCTGGATCTTCATCCTCTGTTGGATGAATAGTTTGAAAATATTTTCTCCCTTCAATAGGTTGTCTCCTTGCTCTGTTGATTATTTCTTTGTTATGCAGAAACTTTTGTTTAATGAAGTCCCATTTGTCTATTTTTATTTCCGTTTCCTGTGCTTTTGAGGTCTTAGTCATAAATTCTTTGCCTAGATCAATGTCCAGAAAAATTCCCCTAGGTTTTCTTCTAACATTTTTATAGTTTCAGGTCTTAAGTTTAAGTCTTTAATACATTTTGAGTTGATTTTTGTGTATGGTGAGAGATAAGCGTTCAATTTCGTTCTGCTGCACGTGGCTATACAATTTTCTCAGCACCATTTATTGAAGAGGATGTCATTTCTTGCATGTATGTTCTTGTCGCCTTTGTTGAGGATCAGTTAGCTATAAATATGTGGCTTTATTTCTGGGTTCTCTATTCTGTTCCATTGGTCTATGTGTATATTTTTATACCAGTACCATACTGTTTTGGTTACTATAGCCTTGTAATATATTTTGAAGTCAGGTGTGTGATGCCTCCTGCTCTGTTCTTTTTGCTCAGGATTGTTTTGGCTATTTGGGCTCTTTGTTGGTTCTATATACATTTTAGGATTGTTTCTTTTAATTCTGTGAAGGATGACATTGGTGTTTTGAGAAGTATTGCACTGAATCTTTAGATTGCTTTGGGCAATACAGTCATTGTAATGATATTAATTTTATAATCCATAAACATGGGATTTTTTTATTTGTCATTTTCATCTTCAGCATTCTCATAACTATTATTAACTTTAAACATTTTATAAATACTTTTTAAAATGCACTGAATTCTATTAAACTATTTATATTTGTTGAATGCATATCTGTATAAAATGGAAAAGTCATTAAATGTGTACATTTGGATGTTTCCTTTAAAAGATTATTTGGTCTAGTGATCTCTGAATTTTGAGATTTCATGAATGAGAAACAATTCAACAATTAAAATTGGAGGGAATTAAGGAAAGTTTATGATTTCTAATTTTTCTAATTAAGGACATAAAATACAAACAAAATAAACTTATCCCTACACTCTTATAATCTCACAATGAAGGGTAGTTCTTTAAATAAAATACTTTGAACTTTATGAACACTTACAACAGTTTGTTTTTCTTTCAAAACTGAGGACTGGTAAATACGTATCCACTGACCAGCCTGGTCCCCCTGACTAGAGTTTGGGGAATCTGGTGTTCTACTTCAGTTAGTGCATTTGGCAGATGCTGGGTTCAGAGTGGGAAAGGGCCTGGCTTAACTAATACTGCCATTTAAGGGAAGACTGGGAGCTTGCACTCAGGTCCCTGAAGTCCTAAGCCAGCCTGTTTGTCACTACACCAAGCAGTTGGATGTGCATAGGCCCATCAGTTAGATTTCTTTAGGCTATAATCAACAGAAAACTAACTTGTAATAAATTGGATTAAACAATGAAGGGAATTTATTGGCTCAAGTAATGGAAAAGTTCAAAGTATAGCTTCAGGCAAGGCTTAATCCAGGTGGCCAAAGCATGTAATTGCCCAGGATCTCACTTCCTTTATATTGTCATTAGTCACAGTGGCCCTTTTAGCCATTCTGGAGAGTCCATGTGTGGCTGCAAAAATTCCTGGCATCATGTCTTTTATACCATTAACTCCATAGGTATAAACAGTGTCCCTTTGTGTAGCTCCCACACATCCTGGAAATTACTCTTACTCATCAGAGAGGGTCATTAGCTTCTCCTTAGTTAATCAATGGTACTACTGTGAGGGGGGAGATTGGTGGCTTAACCTGATCAGGGCTTGCTCCTTGTCTTAGTCTACTCAGACTGCTATAACAAAATACACCAAACTGGGTAGACTCTGAATTACAGGAATTTATTTCTTACAGTCCTAGAGGCTGATAAGTCTAAGATCAAGGCACTGGCAGGTTTTGTGTCTGGTGAGGGTCCAATCTCTCTGCATCCTCACATGGTGGAGGGGCAGGCAGCTCTCTGGGGCCACTTTTATAAGGGCACTAATCCCATTCACTTAATCACTTCCCAGAGGCCTCACTTCCTAATACCATCACGTTGAGGATTAGGTTTCAACATTTTAGGGAGGACACAAACATTCAGACCATATCACTCCTGGAGCTTGGAGTTGGGTCAATCCCCCATAAACTACCCAGCTAACAACAAGAAAGAAGTGGTTTCCAAAAGAGAAATTAGAATAGTGCTTTATTAGAAGAAGGGTGAATGAATGCTGGAGGAAAAGAAACACATGTGTACATTACTACTCTCAAAGAGTTTATTGCATTAAAAAATGCTTTCACCCAAAAAGGCATGGACCATATTCAGCTAGTCTATGGCTGCATCTCCAGCCCCTAGAGTGGTACTGGCATATAGAAGACTTTCAATAAAAATAATGAAAAAGCTTAGAAAACTACGAAAGTGCAAAAAGATTTTAATATAACAAAATGTGTTCATAATCCCATAGTCCAAAAACAATCACCCTTAAAATGCTGATATATAGTTTCTTTCTCTTTTTTCTTCCTATGAAAAGATGTGCATTTATACTTGGAAATATAATATTTATTCAGATTTCATCTTGCTTTTATCTTTCCACTTAATATTTTACCATACACATTTACCATACACATTTTCCCAAGTCATAAAAATCACTTGAAAATATAATTTTTAACAACTGTGTAACATCCTATCATAAGGAATTAATGTAATTTATTCAAACAGTCCTTGATTAAGAGAGTTTATTTCTGGTTTTTCACTATATACATAATGCTGCAAAGAACATACATATACTTAAGTCTTTGTGTGCCTTTAAGAAACTGTGAGCGATTACTTTTTTGCAAGTATCACAACCTTTCCCCCACCTTGTGTTCTAAGATTTTTGATGCTTGATTTACTATGCTGACAAGAATTATGGGTAGAGAGACAAGTTGGAAGAAGAGAGAAGCAAGCTAAATTAATTTACTTAAGAAAAAAAGACAATTTGCCTATTCAAGAGAGAAAACACAGGGAAGTTGGGAGGAGTTATCTGCAGAATGGAGATGCTGGTTTTTGGAAAGAGAGATTTGAGTGTGAGCCACTAAGGTGAGGCATGGGCCTTCCCAAGAGGGATGCCCATGAAGATTCACTGTTAGTTGTGCTGTGCATTGCATGGCATGCTGCCCCCTTTGCCATCTCTCCACGAGGCTTCAAAAAAGCAACAGGGAGTTTGGAATTGGACTTACTTTTCTTTTGGAAGCCTGAATTTGTCAGGAGATGAGAAAATGTGGGGAAAAACACAACCCCCCTTTCCAGTTAGATATCTTTAGGAAATGCTGCAAAAAATAGAATTATTGGGTCAAAAAATAGGCACTTTTAAAAAGCTATTGTGACATCCAGAAAGGCACATTTACACTTCCACTAGCAGAGAATTAAAGGGTGTTGTGTGCTTTTTGGATAGAAGCTCTTAACATTTTTGAAACACAAATATCCACATGAATTTCTTTCCAGGCATTTTAATATGGAAGATGGATTTTATTGACAGATGGCAAATTCTAAAGTGGGGCAGCGTATGTTTCTTGTAGGTCTCGCCCATCTTGGTTTGGGTGACGATCAAGATGGACTGTCAAGGACATATTACGGCTTCCATAGTTGAGCTGAGTCTGGGCTGCACTGCCTCATATGGTTGGATTCAACTATTTTTATTTCCTTGGGACATTTTGGATGATTTTCCTGAGAAGAACCACATCAAAGCAGCACTGGGGAGCTTTTTCCAAGAATACAGTGTGGATATGTTCTACCATCTGGTCCCACATAAGAATGGAAGAAGAGGGCTATGGGGAAAGTGTCCACCTGCCCTTTCAAGAGCTCAGAAACACCTTACCTTGAGCATGCTGGTGCTGAGGAATGGGGTACATCTTTGAAACAAAGAGGAGCACAGAGGCATACTGAAAAACTCAACTTGACTTCTTTTTCTGTCACTTCTATCACCTGATCTTTAGGAAACTCCACACATCCCAGCAGCCCAATGAGGCCCACATATCCTCCTGCTTTGGAAAGGGCCAAGCAAGACAATGTGTTCCACTCTGCTGCCTAGGACATCTGAGTCATTAAACCTCTCTGCAAAGTCAAACTCCAGTGATGGATGTATGCCCCCTTCTAATCTGAAACAGCCTTGCCCCCAGGCTTCCATCTTGAGACAAAATGCTTTGGTGCTGTTGGCAGGGTTATTCTACCTGAGACTGCTTCCGAGCCTTGCTGCCACTAAGTGCTTCTTGTAAAAGATGGTAAATACAGGGCCTCGGAAACGCTTTCCTTGGGGGTGGAGGGTGAGAAGAGAGAGTTGTGCAAGATAGACAGCTGAGCACACATAATGATTGCCATATGTCAAAGGATAAAAAAAAATGGACTTGGGCAGTGCTTTGCTGAGTGTTCCCGTAAAACAACTGCTTTTATAGGTTTCTGAGGGCAATGGAAAACATGGATTCCTGATATTCCTGTATCTTGTTTATTTTTACCATTCCTTTGTTCCAAGGACTTAGAGACTATCTCCCTTTGGCACTAACCAGAACCTGATCTGGGTCATCCCAGTATGGCCCATGAGTTACAATGAAGCATTTTTCTCATGATATTCCTGATTTTATTTAGCCTTTAGAAAAGAAGGAAAAAAATACCCTTGAAGTAAAACTTAGAGCCCTGGGAGCAGAAGTTGACAAAAATCAGGATCAAATGAGCCCCATCTCACTTCTCTTATCCCTTTTCTCCTTCACTGGGAAGATCAGGTGATTAATCTGATAATGAGGCAAAAATCCTTAGGTGGGAAGAATGTACATGAATTAATAACTTTCTTTGTTCTAGGGACTAAATAGTCCCTAATCCTGAAAATTTTTCTGTGAAGCCCTCCCCACAGTCTAAAATGTCTTGCTTGGCTGCTGTATCTGAGGAAGAAGCAAAGATTCTTCCAGTGGCTCCAAGGAAGCAATTTGAAGTAATTCTTCAAATCAGGGAAATTGAGTGCTTTTCCCCTAAGCTCTTCCCATATACCTCTTTGCAAACTGAAACGGCAGCTTTCCACCTAACGAAGATGAAGACAGGCTTTGTGTGTTTAAAGGAGAATGCAACAAAGTCTTTCCCTCCTAAACTTAGAGACAGAAAGAGAAAGAAAGTAAACAAACAAAATCGCTATTTATTTTATTAAATGCTGTTGAGGAGATAAACAGATGGGTGTGCAAAAGAGTGATGCAGGGGAAAATTGCCTCTGCAGGTGGAGCAGTCAGCAGAGGTCTCTCCAAGAAGCTGATATTGAACTGACACCCGAAGGATGAGCATTAGCTAAGGGAAGGGCATTCAAGACAGAAGGAACCAAAGGGACAGAAATCCAGAGGACAGAAAGGGCTTGTCAAGCCATAAAGGAGACCAGTGTGGCTGTAGCAGAGTGAGCAATGGGGCGAAGCACGAGATGAAGATGAAGATGCAGGACAGTGGGGTTGCAGGTGACACCAAGCTGGGCCTACTGGCTGTGGAAACAAGTTTGGGTTTCATCAAACTCTAGGTGATATTAAGGCCTTTAAGGTAACCTGAGTCCAGAATGGATCTTTGTGCTTGGGATTGGGAAAACTATATGCCAATAAAAAGAGTCACATCTGAAGTGCCAGAATTACGAGTTTGCATAAGAAAGCAAAGGCATAGCACAAAAACACTCACCATTAAAATGATACCCTCGCACACAGCCCTCTCCATTTAATCATTTCCTATCCCAACCCATCTAGTCAACATCTTTGTCTGTCTGTCTCATGGTGACTGTGTGATGTAAACATCAGAGAACATAATGCAAATACGAGGCAGACTGGAAAACGAAATTGCAAACTTTGCAAAGGATGCCAGCATTCCTGGAGTCCCTGAAAGTTGAAGAATCAAGTTAGCTATACCTAAAGCCATGGACCAGCGAGGATTGGGCAGGGTTAAACCAAAAGAGAAAATCAAGCAGATGGAGGATATAATTGGAACTTTTAAAGAGAATGATTTAAATACCAAAGATTAAGAGAAGCCCTCAGGAAAATTTATAAAATCTTTGAATAGTTTTGAACAAGAGGGAGGGAGACAGAGAGAAAGAGACTTTATGACAATGTCATGAAAGTTCAAGGCAAATTGAATTTTGCTATTATATAAGTTTGTCAGAACTGAGGAAAAAAATACTGAACTCATGTAGTGTATTTTCTAAGCGGGCCGAGTTTTAATCTAGCCCTGCATTTGGGTAGATAGTAAATAAAATAAGCTTGTTTTCATAATTGCTAGCCTTGTTTTTCAAGTGAAAGTCCAAAATAACTGTTTTTTATAGTTTATTTTGAAATTCTAGCCGCTATTTTTGATGGATGCAAGTTAAACAGCATTTTTCCAGCACCAGTTATCTTTGGATCATAAAGAAGTCCTGTGCTCTCAGTTAGGGACGCGCTGCCTCCACGTGTTACCACGGCAGCCCTGAGTTGCTCACCGATGCCCCCCTACACGGAGAGACTTCTGTGAGGGAGATGGCTCTCCTGACTGTTCATGCGTTCCCCTGCACCTCACCAGATGTGAGGGGCTGTCTGGGAAAAGAAAGCTGGGTCTAAGACTCCTTGCTTCAGCCAAGTGGATTAATCACCCATCGTCTAGCCAGCAAAAGAAGGCAGTCGCCCCCAAAGAGAAATACTTCTGCTGATCAAGAACTTTCGGAAACTACATTTAAAATTTCCTAGTCCCAGGAATCTTCAGATGTCTGAATAACAGTGTGAAGACTTCCCAGATGGAAGATGTATTCTGTTCAGGAATTAGAAACATGAAATAAGCACTTGAAAATGTCCTTCCCACACTCCTCTTAAGAATGTCTGTCTGTGGACACCTCCTCAGAAACTTCCTGAGGCAGAGCCAAGAGCTCTGCACTTGGTGTCCAAGAGAATTGGGACCCTATCCAGGTTTCTACACTTCCTAATTGTGTCAACTTGGACAATAGATTTACCCTTCGGTTTTCCTCAGCTATTAAGCTGGACACAGCAACATTAACCCCGTTATAAGGTAGCTGTGAGAATTAAGGTGGGC
>JAQIFY010005504.1:0-10993 GCA_028533085.1 Varecia variegata | reverse complement strand
TATTGATTCAATTTCTCTGCTGAAGTTTCCTGTCCTTTCATTCATTATGAGCATTTTTTTTACTTCATTGCAGAGAGTCATAATAACAGCTTTAAAATCTTTATCTGCTTAATCCAATATTTGGATTATTTTATAATTGGTTTTATTTTATTTTTTGTTAAGAGTATGTTCCCATTTTTCGTTCTTCATTGGTCAAGTGATGTTGATTTATCCAGAGTACATGACTGTGAAGTTGTGGAGCCTGGATTCTGATGCTTTTCTCTGATATATGTCATTTTGTTTTAGCAAGCAATTTTTTTGGTTTCTACTAGAACTGAAAACTCAATTTCTTGTGTAGCATCTCCAAACTCAGTCCATATCTTTTGTCTTTAGCGGAGTTGTTTTGAGCCTGCTCTGGACATGTGTGGTTCAAGAGTTACTAAGAACAAAAGCAGATAGAATTTGAAGATCCTGTCTCTGACCTTTTTCCTTACAAGCTATCCCTCTCTCTGCAGTGACTGTGGCTTCCTCAGATTCAGTCTTCTGCGTCCCCAGGACAAAGAGACTGCATTTTTTTTTCCATCAGTGCCCCCACTGTCATGGAGTCCCCAGTAGTTGCATGTTGTCCCAAGCTAAAAGGACAAAAATGGTAACTCACTCTATGGCTCCTTTCCTCTGAGCATGAACTACCCATAAGGATTTGCTTATATCACTTCACTCTCTAGTGACTTTAGTGAGCTACTATTTACATTACGTCCAGAGTTTATGGGTATTATCTATAGGAGGGTCTATATATGATTCAGAAATTACCCCGGATTTTCTTTATAATCAGCTCTTAACTAGTAAATTAGGATTTTCCTGTGTGGGAGGCATTCCTTGACTGTCCCCAGGGATCTCAGTTTCACAGATATCGATTATTCTAAGCTAAGTGACAATGAGAATTTCCATTTAAGTTCTTATTAAAATCAGAGTGAATTGATACAAATTATTACCATATACCCACATATAAGATAATGGTATACTAGCTATGACTTACAGTTAGAATAAAAATAAAATTAATTTATAGCTTTTCAAATGAAATAAATTAAGCCTAATGAATAATTCCAGTTGGTGTTGATGACTATTTAATTTTTAAGAGAACACTATTCATATACAAGCAATACCTGAAAAATTACTTCATTTTCACAAGATTCTAACAGTGTTATATTATTATAAGTGCTTTGGGCAGGGATATGAACTGCAAGATGATTATCTGTTGCAGTTATTAGCTAAAGCTGTTTTGCCGAGGAATTCTAGTGATATAGAAAATTAGTTAATGCAGACACTGAATCAAAAACTTATGAATAAATCTCATAAATCTGACCTTGGCCAAGTTACTCAAGATAGGATAGTTTTCCTCAATTTCCTCATCTATGACAGATGGATAGACTCATGGGGCTGTGGTAAAAATAGATGGAAAAAGGAATGTAAACATGTTGACATGGTGCTGAGTGTGTAATATCAGTTCAGCAAATGTCCATGGTTATAATAATATGGTGGCTTCATAACATGTCAACAGTGGCCCAGATTGAAATGCATTTCCCAGAATTCCCTTTCCTATGCTCTTCCAACTGGGGCCGGCCACGAACGAGATGTGAGCGGGGTATCTGGAGGGCGGAATGAGGCAGCACTCATTTGTAGTTCACGCTCATTGCCATCCGTTGGCCAGCTCGGCTCATTGGCACGAGGCTGCAGACGGGCCTACGACTGCCTACCTTCCCCTGTAGACTTCGGCAGCGGGCCTGACTCCCGGGTAGTTTAGTTCCATGACTAAGGGCTGCCACTTCTTCAGGACAGGCGTATCATCAAGGCCAGAGCTAATGAGGACTGACATAGGTCTCATGCTCCCGTTTGTGGGTCCCACCTTACATCCATCTTCCCTCCTGCCAGCCTGCTCCATGCCTTCCGGCTCTGGCGTCAGACAGAAAGACAACAGACTTGAAGAGACTACTGAGCCAGATCCTACAACCACATAAAGCCAAATCTCTAGGACCAATCTCTCTCTCTCTTTCAAAACACACACATACACACACACACATATGCGCACGCATGCACACAAACACACACATACAGTGTTTCTGCTTCTCTGATTGAATACTAACTGATACAAACAATAATTGAAAGTAATTCAACTTGCAATACTCAAATTAAGTTTTAAAAACCTTTCTTTAATGCCTTGTGACCACAAATGACTATTAAAATGGTTTCTTGGTGCTTTAGAAAGTACCATGGTAGGTTGCTAAAAACATCTGGAGAGCACCAACATTTCCAATAGTAATAACAACAAGAAGCTCAGCAAATGCTTCTTGAGTATTTGCCATACTGTGTGTCAAGTGATATTTCAAATATTTCATAAGGACCACATGAAGTAGACTCTATCATCATCCCCATTTTACAGATGAGGAAACTGAAGCTACAGAAAAACAACTTCCTGAAATCACATAGCTGACACATGGCAGAGCCAGGATTCACACATGGCACTGGTTCCAGAGTCTGTACCCTTGATCATGATTCCACACTGCTTTCTGAGGCCAGGGGTTCCTGTAAAATTCCACAATAAGTGGAGGTAAACGACATCACTGGAAATGAACTGGGTGATTGCTTTATTAGGAAAGATGCACACACGGTTGGGTGAGAGTCCCTTGATTGACTAGGATATGTTGATGATTTAAAAGATCATGTTCTTTCCTCAACAATTTTTGTTTTTGTTTTTTGTCTTCCCTCTTCCATTCTTCCTTTTCTCTTTCTACCATCACCCTCCACCCCCACCTTTTTTCTTTTTTTATCATTTTCTTGCCAGTACTCTGGGCTGCAAATATTTTAGGAGCAGCTTGTTATATGATATTTCACTAAAAATAATACAAGTCAAGTTATTGGCAAAAGAGTTAGCCTTGGAGGAACACCAATTGTTCAGAGCCTGGAAAGTGGTGTGGTAGATCCGTTCTGTTTTTTTAAACAGGATAAATCTGTGAGACTTTGTACCTGGTCATGAGGGTGTCCAGATTCATGGAGAGGAACGATCATCTGACTCCCACATGGGCTCAGCTGCCTAGAAAGTGTGAGGCCTTGCTAGACAAACGTTTTGGGACAAATGGGTCTCATGGATTTGTGGAAGTCATACGGCCATTTTGCCAATTTACTCTCCTCTACTGACTTTAAAAGTTTGAGTTCCTGGGCACTCTACTCTCTCCTCTTGTTACTCTACCGCCAGTCTCTCCTTCCTCACTCACATCCATTCAACTCCTACATAGAGTCTGGAAGCCTAGTGGTTACCCGTGTGGACTCTGGAGCCAGACTGCCTGGGTTTGAATCCTAGCTCTGTATTCCAAAAAACTGTGTGACTTTAATAATTCTGGGCCTCAGTTTTCTTACAGGAAAATAGGTTTAAAAATTGTACCTGCCTCACAGGGTTGTTAGGAAAATTAAACAACTAAGTATTTATAAACTGCTTAGTGACTGGTAAGTGTTTGCAAGTGTTTATTAAATAAACTTGCAAATATATCTAGTTTAGACTCTTCCTCTGTATTCCAGACCCAAATAACTTAACTGTCAACTCCTTATCTCGGTTTGGATATGACACACACAACATGTCCAGAACTGAACTCAGTCTTTAAAAATCATCCTCTGCTTTGGATGTTCCCACGTCAGGGGTCTCCTACCCCCAATCTATCCAGTCTAGAAACACGGGAGTCACGTCCGCCTCACTCCAGCTCACTCACTCTATCCATCGTAGTCTTGATTCTGCCTCCTAAATACCTGTCAAATCCTTTTGTTGCTCTCTATCAACTTGGCTACAACTGGGGGAGGCAAAGCCACCACCATCAGCTTTCTGGACCATAGCAATGAACATCAAATGGTCTCCCTATACTTACACTTTCTTACACCTCTTCAGTTGATTCCCCCAACTGTAGAAAAGGGGATCTTTAAAAATATAAAACATGGCAAGGGTATGCATTCTAATTTTCCCATAGATGCCCATTGTTCTGGGTTTACAAAGCTTCAGATCCATATGCCTCAAGGCTTAGTGTTCTGCCTCTGTTTCCCTCTCCACTCCCATTCTTCAATCCTACCCACCTTCCTCCTAGAGCCTCGAGAGGTACAGTTCCCTCTGCTTAGAATGTTACTCCTGTCCCTTCTTGTCATTAGTCCTGCCCCCTCACCACCTCCGCCTATCCATTTAACCCTTCCTTCAAGATGCAACCCAGTGTCATGCCTTTCATCTCAGATGTCTTAGTTGGACACTTCAATTACACCCTTGCTTATTTTTTGTGTCAATTATTACAATCATAATTTAATATTTTTATTTAATTTCTGTCTTCCTACTAGGCATCTCATTGGACAAAGACTTTATCTGGCCCAGTGTTGTATTTCTGGCACACAGAATGAGCCCAATAAATGGTTGTTCAATGAATTGGCAAATGGGTCTATGGCTGTACTCACACCACACCTTTGATCACTGTCAGTGGCCATAGGGAAGGAATAAATTAAGTAGCTGTCCCCACTCTGACTCCACATCTGTTTAATAAAAAGTATCTTGGGTTCATAGATTGCAAACTTCTAGAAATGCAATGTCCATATTTTTTTAAAAAAGAATTTTACTTCAGATTATCTTGGCGTAGTTTGGAACCACGCTTGATAACTTGAAAACATTTATTTGCTGTAGATGCACATTATCTATGCTTTTTGCATAATGTACAAAGAAAAGTTCTATTCCTATACAATTTCTTTCCCAAGGTGTGCTGCTATTGTTATCTGTGACAGAACTCGAAGAACAATTAAATCTCATTATGACCTTTGATTTCAACTTTGTCCCTCAGTGCCCGTAATAAGCCACAAATCATTGAAATAGATCATTCTTTTCATCATTCCTCTGTGGCCCAATTACTAAGGAAGCACAGTAATACCTCAGGAAAGAAAGAAAAGAGAATGAAAGCCTGCTCAAAAGACACATTTACATTCTTAAGGATTTCTGGTTTTTCTGATGAAACAAACTGCAATGAATGAATCAGAAACTTTACCATCTATTTATTTTAGGAGACCAAGATGAAAAGGAAGCCAAAGTGCCTTTATTTACTGCATAGCCAATTATCAACTGTAAGGCTATTTATAACAATATATAATATTTTATGTTTTCTAATATATAATAATATAATAACATTTATATTATCTCTATGCACGTTATAAGTTGAGAAAAAATTTTAAATAGAAAACAAAAAATTTGCATATAATTATTTACTATTCATCCACAATCATTTGTTTGATCTGTTTTTGGTCGCCAGCAAAATTTCCTCAAATTTTAAAACGTTTGTCTCACTCTTTTGATTCGCTTATGTAGATTCCAGCTGCATCTTCTTCTCTCTGCTGGATGTTGAAATGATGTGATGGAAAACACTTTCTTTTTCTTTATAGTCTGGTTGCATCTCTCTGCTTTGCTTAATTCCTAAAACTCTTTCAGGGATTTAAAACTGCATGTACAAACGTTTCCATCTAGTTTGTTGAGTCGAACTAGATTAATGAGGTGGGAGGACTGTGCAGGCCTCTGGAGAACACAGGAATTACTTGAGAGGGTCATTTAACTCAGTTTTCAAAGGGAGTCACGGGAGTCTGGAAGGTTCTGAAGTCAAACATACATTTTGGGTGTTTTATTCCTTCTCTTCATTACTAATTTAGGGCCTTTTTTCCACTGAATCTTTTGAATTAATTAAATTTTTTTTAGAAGTACAGCCTCTTGGTGGTAGGGAATTCTATGAAAAATTGCCTTTTACATAAAGTTGCAATTACTACTAAAATAACTTTCAAAATTTCTAAAGTGGTATTCTTAGTTTAATATCTAAGGATTTGATGTTCATTCATATAAACTGTTTACAGTTTTGAAGATTTCCGTTAGGTGGGTTCTTATCCTCCGTCTATCTTAACTAAAGATTCCCAGTCTTGTCATTCTGACATCCCATGGCTCACGGCCTTCCCTAGAGTAGTGGATATTTGTTAGTTTTTGGCTAATGACAATCTAGTTCAGCCCCAGTTGTTCAGTGGTGATCCACCACTTGCCACTGTCAGTGTATACGGTCCTGGTGTAGCTGCCTTCAGCCCTGGCCTGGGGCTGGTGTCTGAGTCACATATAGCCACACAAAGCTTCATATTCTCCAGTCCACAGTGATTTGTTTGGAGACAGACATGTGACCAAACCAGTGCCATTGACACGCCGTGAAATATTTCTTAGAACTTTTGGAAAAGAGGCACGCCTTTTGGGGCTATATTTAAACATGAGGAGACGCGTGTTCTGAGGCTGTTATAGATATTCTTCTATCACAAAGGGAACATCTTCCTGAAAATAGAAAAATTATAATTAAACAGTAACCTTTCACAACCCCAGGAGAAAGTGGAGCCTGGGACCCTAAAATGTTATTAATGTCCTCTACTAATCAATTTACGATCTCTAAGCACGATGTGAATTATCTTATAAAATGTTTGAGAGCTCCAAAGATGAAATAAATACACAATGGGAAAATCTCAAGAGCTTTTGGGGGCTGTGGAGCCAGGTCCCACTGTTGGTCATAACAAATGAAATACAGTTCCGGGGAAGAAAAGCAGATGCATTATTCTAGCTGAGGTTTCCTGGGGCTGCAGGATTCAGTAATTAAACTAATTCTTCCCACATTGAATTAACAAAATCAATACATGGTTATGACATATTATACACCAAAGATGAACCTCAGCCAAACAGACCATGATAGAATTTTCAGGGACCAGACTTGCTGGTGAATTACAGCAAAATATTCCAATTTCTCTAGCTGATATGGACTCAGGCTGGGTCAATGAGCCCCTTATCTTTTTTTTTGTAGAGTTGTCACAGAGTAGTGTCGTACAGAAAGATGCAGCTACTCAGCCCTATGACCACAGGCAATCTTTATCTCAGTGTCTTCCTCTTCAAAATGAAAGAGTAAATAGATATCCTTGAAAATCTTTTCAGGCTTTTGTTTTTGTCTATTTTAACATTTTAAACAACTTTTCAAACCTTTTATACTTAGCCAAAATCCTTAAAAATTTATAATTATTAATGCTATAAATAAACGAGTGATCTTTAAAATGGTAGGGAGAATACATCATAACCAAAGGTGGATATTTTTCAAATTCTTATGCCTATTTCCACCGTCTCCCTGGGATGTAACAAAATTTTAGAAAAGAGAGTGATATATATTTTGAGAAAGCCCCAAGTGACCCCCAATATATACACACCTACCTCTGTTTACAATTACCATACTACATCAATAATTTCTTTCAGTTCAAGTCTTCAGATTCATTTGAATCTCAAATTGAATCACCAAATACTTTGTTAATAAATAAGAATTATTCATGCTACCATGTTACCTGAAATATTCAGAGGCAGAATGTTAGAGAGTGTTTTATTGAGTACTTTTCCTTGATATCTTACTTAGCATTTTCCTCTAGAGAAAAATACAGACAATTTAATTAATTAATATTAATAATGGTGAGGACAATCATAACAATAGACATTTATTGAGTATATAACAAGCAACATCCATGTTACCAAAATTTTTCAATGGAGTATCTCATTTGATCCGCTCAAAAATACTTTAAGGTAGGTGCTAAAGTGCTCAGGTTTTGTAAATGGAAAAGCTGAGACAGAGAGATTTAAAAACTTGCCCAAAGTCACACAGCAGTAAAATGGCTGAGCTGGGATTTGAACTCAGGTCTGCCTGGAAGCTAAACCTGTTCTTCTTACTACTGTGCTCTTATAATCTCTGGTGACATTAATTCAGTGCCCACTATCTTCTATGTGCCAAGCCTATGTTGAATGACTTATATTCATCATCTCACACTGCACCACAATCCCAGAAGGGAGTTTTATCATTCTTACCAAGTTGTAAAACAGAAGATTTTGACATATTTGGATTACTATATGCTTTAAATAGGTTTCCTTCATACATTTATGAAATTTGTGCATAGCTATGTGTGTGTGGATGAATGTCAGCTATCAAACAAAATGGCAGCTCAGGAGTAAATGACATGGAACGGCCCTGTCTCCTGAAGGCAGAAGCATGCGTAAATGAATGTATTCCACATAGACAAATGAGTTTTTAAATAAATCTTCTTACTGATTTTTTTCTTTTATCGTGCAGCCACCAGAACCAGAATAGGTTCAGAGTGACTCCCTTACAGATTATTTTTAATCAGAGCCAGGAAAGAGATGGTGGTTTATGACCCAGAACTAACAGCTCTTAAACTATTTTTTTGATAGTTTTAAAAAAGCAAAGTGATATTCTTTGCTTTAAAAGGACAACATGCTTCTTAAGGAAATAGTAGGACCACTTTTAAATTAATTATAATATTAATATTACTAGATTTTAACTTTTATTTTTTCTGGTTTTCTATTTAAAAATACTTCTGTATAGTCCTGTGGTTTTTATAGAGGTGGCAACTGCTATTTCAATTCTGCTCAACAGAGATTTCTGGCCAGTACTGGGTGCCAGACTGACCCTGCTCCCAGGGAATCACCATGAATTAAGACTCTGTTTTCGGCCTGGAGGAGTTTACCCCAGAACCCTATGTCTGGTTTTTTTAAACACATCCAATTAGGGGCAAAGATTTCTCTGTCTCCAGTCACCTTGCAGGTCGATTGGCTGCATAACGACTATTTTAAACTTAGAAGTCTTTGGAAGAAATTCAAACTTCATTTGGTAGAAGGAGATAATGTACACTTTATTTTCCTCTGGCTTTGATATACCTCTTCCATAGTTAGAATTCCTATTAATGTTTTAGGTTCTGCTTTGCCAGAGTAAAAACAAGGCCCTGTTTTCAAGCGGGTTAAGACCTAGTGATACACTAAGAGTTTAAAAGAATTCTTTTCTCTAAAAACCTCTGACAAATGAAGCAAAGTGAGGGTTGGGTTTTGCAACAGGTACACAAGGGACTTGATAATGGTCTTTAAATTTGTGAAAGGTTATTTAGTAAATGGGGATTTGGCAGTAGTGATATTTTTCAACTGATAATCCAACCAATAGTAAGTAAAACATTGCCAAAAAGTAAGAAGCCCTTTCATTTCAGCAGAATTATAAAATTTGTAAAATTGCAAGTCTTGGAAATTTGAAAGATGCTGTTATCTAATGGAAATAGAGACATAACTTAAAAAATATTTAATTTTTATTTATTAAATTAATTATATTATATTTTTACAATATTTCTATATAAATATTGATACACTTACATATTTAAATTTTATTATATTAATTATAAAAATTAATTTTTAATTGGGAGCAACACATTTGTGAGGTCTTTCTATGGTCAATCTGTACAAGACATAAAACCCTCTAAGATATTTTTGTATGGTATATATTTTATAAAAGAGGAAACAGAGACTCAAAGATGTTAAATTGTCCAAGGTCATACAGCAGGAGCAGCAGAACAGGAATCCAAACCCAGCTCTGTTTGACTCCAAAGTCTGCACTCTTTCCATTAGATCATCCTACATCCTTTTATGGGATGGTTTCGTTGCCAACTGGGGATAAAATAAATGGCCTTTGAAATTCTTTCCATTGCCTTGATTCTCTTCTCCCTTACTTGATCTCAATTGCGCCTTAACACTGTTCTTTAGAGATTTGTATATACAGAGAAGATGGGTTAGAAAACAATGCAACTTGATGAGTTTAACATGATTTTGCAAATTAAAATTTTCCTCATTCTGACTGGGCTATGAAATCTCAATGAAAAGCACCTCAGAGTTCATCTAATACAAACCAAGTCCAGTGTGTAATCTCTCCATCTCTACCTCTCTTTCTGTTTCTCTGTGTCTCCCCTTCAGCAAATATTTATTTAGTGCCACGGTGTATTAAGTAATGCAAATAGAGCAGTGAACAACACAGACAAGTCTCTGCTATCATGAAGCTTTTTCCTTATTGCTGCTGCTCTCTTCTGCATTTTATAGCTGCTCATTCTAGCAGAGTAAGATAGTCTCCAGGTTATAAAGGGAAGAGAAAAGGCCAAAGCATTTCAAAGACTCTCTCTTTTACATAACTTATTAAGAACCCCCTGGTGCACAGCTGACATCTAAGGCAGTAATTGGGCACATAAAAGTCGATCTTAGTGCTTTGCCCTTAGTCTGTGGTCTTATTAATGAGTTTAAATGCATTTTCCCCATGTGGTTTAAAGACTGTTAAAGATCTAGAAATACTTTTGGACTCTTCTGAGCAGACAAAAAGACAGATGGACCTAAAGAGTAGTGGTTGGCAAGAACACGTTGTTAGTGGCTTGATTTGAAGGTGGTTCTGAGAAGGAGCTCAGTTATTTCAGTGGGTGTCTGAGACGGGGTTTACTTGGAAACGGAAAAAGAAAGTGCATGTAGATAGAGCCCAAGAAGGACAAAATAATTGAAGGAACAGAGTGGGAAGGCTGGGAGCAATAGCGTGAAATAGCGCCTACCCAAAACATACATCTACTTAAACAGGATTGCTAGAGAAGACGGGCAGAGCCCTCTTACAGGAATGCCACTTGTTGCCTAAAGCACCCTGTGTATTTCATTACTTTGCGTCAGTGTAGCTCTGTTTTATTTTGGCTTGTGTTTGGTTCATGATGCACATTTCTGTCTTCCTCCATGAGAATGGAACTGATTCAGAGCAGGGGACCATGGCTTCATCATCTTGGAACTCTCCAGTTCCCTGCTCAGAGTATCTCGTACAGAGTGGCTGTCCCAATATGATGGATGATCAAGAACTTTTTCATTTGGTAAAGGGCCTGTGCTTGCCAATCATTTTTGAATCATAAATGAAGTTAGGGAGAAAAAGGGGGCAGAAACGTGTCTTGTTCCAAAGCAAGCTTAGAGGGATGAAAACAGAGCAATCCAGAGCTGTTTTTACTCTCTCAAAAGTCACAAACTGGCTGGGCACGGTGGCTCACGCCTGTAATCCTAGCACTCTGGGAGGCCAAGGTGGGCGGATCGTTTGAGCTCAGGAGTTCGAGA
>JAQIFY010005503.1:0-10995 GCA_028533085.1 Varecia variegata | reverse complement strand
CACACACACACACAACCCTGGCTCTGCCCCAGGCTCAAATCGCCCCTTGCCAGCCACTCGGGCCCGCCGGGGCGTTCGGAACTGGCCCCTCAGTCCACAGCCAACCGGTCCCTCTGGGCAACGTGGTCTCCGTCCTCCCCCTGCTCCCGCGGGCTCTGCCCCCCGCGTGTCGGGAGCCTCGCCTCGGGCTCCGGTGTCCGAAACCTTCTCCCTCCCGGCACGTCCTGCTTTGGCCCCCCTGTTGCCTTCTGTCCCCGGTGCCACTGCCCCCACCCCGCCGTCGGGGTGCAGCTGCGGGTCCAGCTTCCCGTCGTGGCCGGAGCGCGGGTGGGAGCCGCGACTGTCCAGTGCGGGCCCGGTTCCGTCTGTCGATGCGCGGCCTGCGGACTCCGCGGCGCCGCAGCACGCTGGGGTGTGACGGGGCTCCGGATCTCGTGACCCTTGTCCACGTTAGGTCTCATCACAAAAGACCCCTTAGTGTGGCCCTGGGGAGGGACAGGGAAAGATGCATCCCGCCACCCGGGCAGGAGCACAGAAGTCCCTCCCAGGGGACAACCGAGCCACGCGGGGGGAGGGCTCGGCTGGGGACGGGGTTGCGGTGGCCCCTCCCCCCTCGGAGCCCGAGAGGCGGCTCTGGAGAGCGTGGTGGGGTGCGGGCCCCCCCCCCCCCCCGCGACAGCACAGCTCGCCCCCCTGGAGCGCCCGGGCGGGGGGGGGGGCGCGTCCCGGGAGCTGCTCTCAGTCCCGTCCGTCTTCCCCGCTGGCTTCTCCGTGTTCAGGGTTTCGGTCTCTCCCAAATTCCTCCTCTGCGCTTGGGTTTCCCTTCCCTCCGCAGCTCCACCGCGTTTCCTCTCTCTGGTCTTTTTATTTCAAAATATGAAGGTGGCGCAGGTGTCCCTGTTACCTGGAAACCGTGTGTGACGCTAGGTCGGGGCGACCACCGCACCCGAGAGGCGGCCCCGCGCCTCCCTCTTGACTTCCAGGGGCCTTTTCGTCTCTCTGTGCGCACGCTTAGCTCCCAGTCACCGGGGAGTGCACGCGGCGTTTGGTTTGCCATTCCGGAATACTTCATTTCTTTCTTTAAAATCTGCACAAACATTTACCACTCGCAGGGGCCGCACAAACCCTATTGGACACCTTTGACGTCCCTGTCCCTCCGGGGTACCTGGGGGGCTGAGGGAGTTTCCCCAGGACGGTTTCTCTCTTCCCCTGACCTTGAGTTTCCCGGTAGAACCGAGTGGGAAGTACGGTGGCGATTTGCAGCATGCAGATTCCCGGTGAGGGGCAGTTTGAGTATCATCCTACTGGTTTGGCTGCATTACCAAATCTGAAAATCGTCTGGCCGACTTATGCCAATCATTTAAAAAGAAAAGACGACTCAAACACATTTTTGATTTATAAGACACTCCGAGAAAACTCTGTCCCAGGAACGGATTATGAAGCTGGGTCTGGAATCCTGCCTGGTTCCTGTCGGCCACCAGGTTCATGAGTTCATGAAGTGTTGGGGAAGCACGTGCTGAGCCCAAGTGTCCCCCTGCTTGGGCCGAGGTGGGTGGAGAGAGTTGTTAATGGTGATGGCCACCGAGGGCCTCCTGTGCTCTTAGGGTCTGATTCCCAGGAACAGCGACTTCATGAAAACATTCCTCTCACTCAAGCCACCCATTAACCTTTCTAAGTTGGCTAATGATTAATGTCATTAGCGCTGGAATGGGATGACAACTCCCCGAGAGGGCAGGGCGCCTGCAGCAGGAGGGGATGTGAGAGCTCCGCAAACCCAGCCTGCGTCCTCAGTCTGGTGTGGAGGTGATGGCTTTACCCTCTCCAGCAGTGACTTTTATCGCAGTCGTAATCAGCATCTGCTCGCTTGGCACCTGCCCTATGCGTGCGGAGAGAGAACCCAAATAATGTCAGGTTTACCAGACCTCAGCAATGTAGACGTCACCAACCATGTGACAACCATGTGTTTGGAGAGCAAAGGTCTCCCTGGGCTTGGGAGTAGCCACCCACATGTAATGCGCCCTCAGGAGCAGTTCCCATTTCCTTAGTCCTTGGCCCGGTTCTGTCAGGCTGAACTTTTATGAGATGGCCATGTCCATAGGTCAAAAATGGCCAAATATTGGCAATTCCATAGAGTTCAACCCGATATATTTTGTTCTCGGTTCTTCTAGAACAGTGATATAAGTCACAAGGAGAAGGTCACAAGCAAAGAGAATGAACTCACCCAGTGAGAAACCCTTAACATTAGGGGTAGTATATTTTAAAAGCTAACTTCCCCTAGGAAGACTATGGTTGTTATATACTTTTGTATTAATATTACATTGATTGTGGCTTTTGAAGTATTAATATTTCAACTTCTTGGGTGAGACATTTGAGGAAATGAGTTCCTGAAGTCTCATGTCATTGTAGTGCCTGACAATGGTTTTCTTGGTATTTTCATTGAGTTCCCAGGGACGGGAAGGTTGTATTCGCAAAGTACGTGATTGCTGTCTCAGGGGTCACGCGGGATGTCACTGATGATGCAGGCAGACTGCAGTCAGGGAGTGGCGACTGAAGTCATAGTAAGTGTAGTTCAAGACAGTGGAAGTCCCTGCTTGTCCCGGATGTTTAATGACGAGTAAGTGAAATGAGAAAGGAAGGAGAACTAGCACTGCTTAGTTACCATGTGACATGTCTTTACACACATTTTCTTTTCATCCTCGTGAAAATCCACTGGGACAGGCATTATTATCCCCATTTCACAGGTGCTCGGAGCAGTGTTAAATAAGCTATCAAAGTCCCCATCACTAGACACCTGAATTTATGCCAGCTCTGTTGTACCCAAAGCTTCATCATTGTCTTACACCTAGAAGGACCGGATGACCTAGTCCTAGGGCTGATTCACGTTTATGCCTTTGGTCCTGGCATCTTCAGAAGTGGCCCAGTTGGGGACTGTGCACGTTGCTGCCGTTTTCCCACTTCCTACCTCCCTGGTCCACTCAGCCTCCGCCAGTGTGAAGCTCTGCGATTCCAGGTTGCTTTAGCATTACATCTGCAGCTCCTCCCAGGAGAGTTTGGAGCACAGTAGTCAATAAAGCATATTCTTTGGTCGTGTCTCTCACGGTCTGGTTAGCTGGATTTTCCTGTCAGAAATCCAGGATGAAAAGGATTTCTAAATCACTTTTGCACAGCACAAAATGGAACTTTGTTGGACGCTCAAACCACCAAATTCTTTTTGGGGTTGGTTGGGAGCTGTAGGTTGATGAACCACTAAACCAAGTAACAATTCCAGCGGGTGCCCCAGAGAGAGGACGCGAGCGAGGGGACACACGGTGTCCATGCAGGCTGGGCTGCGCTAGTGCTCAGAGCGACTCTGGTTTTCACTGGCTCCCGTGCTGAGAGTCACATGTAAACACCACTGGCACACGTGCGCACAGCACTGCGGGCAGAAGTAACGAGCGCCAGCGCAGTAATGGAATACGCATTAATCCGTTTGCTTCCTTGTTCTGGGTCTGCCACTGCCTAGAAACCCCAGCAACCGGGAAGCTGCTGGTGCCGCCGTGTTGCTGGGCACGCAACATAGAGAAACGCCCAGGAGAAAGCGTGGAGACCTGGCTTGTTACGGACGGCGGGTAAGCGGATCTGCCACTGCTCACAGTCGTTTGTCCTGTCATCCTCCTGGAGCTCGTGTCAGCTGCGTGCACAGAAGCTCCTCGGGATGGGAAAACAAAGGAATACAAGGGAGTCTTCGCTGTGCAGTTTCGGCCCTTTGCTGGCTGTGTGCCTGGCTGTGACAGGTTCCAGAAGACCTCGTGCAGTTCGGCCGCCGAGGACAGGGCCTGGCATAATGGAGGCTCAGTAGACCTTTGCGTGCTACGCTTGCTTGGGCCCTATTCTTGCATTACCTGGAGAAGGAGTATGTGGCACCTAACACTGCTTTTGGGGGGAGATGGCTGACATGAGATCATTAGACATAAGGTATTTAGAAAGCAAGATGACAAAGGTGAAAATAAAGTGCACTGGAAATAATCATGAGTCAAGTTCATTGCTACAGATCCCAAAATAGTCTTGTGTGTCCAGTTGGCTGCACTTTGCAAGGGGGCCTGTTTCATGGGGCTGACCCGCAGAGCGGAGGAGGGCCCGACAGCTGGGTGGGTGACCTAGGGGAAGCCACTCAGTGGCCCTGAACACTGCTGTCTTCCACGTCACAACGCAGCCAACAGTGCCTGCCTTAAAGGATTGCTGTAGGGGGTGGGGATGAGGAAGGTAAGGCCGTGTCCCACGCCCAGTCAATGAATGGTGGCTCGTACGGTCACTATGGCGGAGGTGGGACTTGGGACGGATCTCAGGGGCTGCTCCGAATTTCAGTAAGTGGTGAGAAGGGACAGGCATCCTCCAAGCTGACGCGTAGAGCTCTGGTCCCTTAATTTTCACAGCTGCATAGTTTTCCATTCGGTAGCTTATTGAGTGTTCTCTGGAGGACGGATATTTGGTTGTTTCTGTTTTCTGGCCATTACGAACAGCACTGGTCTCTGAGGTCTGCCTCGAGAAATGACTGCAAATTGGATGGCTTTAAATGACAGAAATTTCTTCTTGCGCAGTTCGGGAGGCTGGTCTGACACCACGGCTTCGGCAGGGCCGTGCTCTCTCTGAAGGCTCCGGGAGACTCTATCTCATGCCCTTCTCTCAGCTTGTGGGCTTGCGGGCAACCCTGGCATTCCCAGGCTTGTGGACACCCTCTGTTGTCTCTGCCTCCATTGTCGCATGGGGTCCTCCCTGTGGGCATCTTGTCTCCTCTTCTTATAAGGACACCAGTCATTGGGGTTAAGGCCCCACCCTGGTAACCCTTCTTAACTTAAAGAATTATACTTGCAATGACCTGCTTCCAAATAAGACTGAATTTTGAGGCCCCAGGGAAGGTAGGAGTTTTGGGGGAATGTTCTTCAACCCAGTTCACATGGCTATGAGCGTCCTGTGTCCGTGTGCGGGGCCTGTGGGCCATCCCTCCGCGTCACTGTTCTCTCACTGGGGTCACTGGGTCACGCACGGGGTCTGTGCCTCTTTACAGGAGGACGCCAAATTGTTCTTCCAGTCAGTAGTGCTAAATTATACTTGCACAAGCAGTGTGTGCGAGTTCCTGCTATTCCACAGTGTTAGTGTTGTGGGATTTTATTTTTTAAATTGCCCGTATAGTGTTTGTAAAGGGTGCATCTGTATGGCTTAATTTGCATTCTGCTGACTATTTCTCATTTGTTTTCTCCTTTGTAAAATACCTATTCATATCATCTGCCTATTTGCTTGTCAACTTGTTTGTCTTTTCCTTCCCTTTTTGGAGAAACTCTTTGTCGGTTCCAAAATTGCAAACATCATCTCCCAGTTGTGGCTTGTTCTTCCCCCTCTCTGTGCACCTTTTGGATGACAAGAAGTTCTTAATGTTCAGGTAGTGAAGCTCATCAGTCCTTTTCTTCAAGGATGGAAATTTCTGTGGCTTAAGAAATGCACCTACTTTGAGGCCATAAAGAACTTTCCCCTTATTTTCTTCTGAAGAATTTTAAAGTTTGATCTTTCCTGTTTAGGTCTCCAAGCCACCAGGCGGTGACTTTTGTGCATGGTGTGAAGCTGGCATCCGATTTCATTTTCCCCATGTAGGTAACCAATTCCCCCAGACCCACTTCTCTGCCCCCAGGTCTGCACTGTCACCTGTTATTTTAACAAATGTCCACGTGTGTACATTTGGTTGGGCTCTCCAATCACGTGTCCTCTGGTTGGTCGTTTGAGTTGTTTGCAGATCTTTGCTATCATAAGTGATAGTGCCACCAACAATTTTGTGTGTACGTATGTGGCACATCCCTGCTATTTACTTCCTTAAAATGCATCTCCAGAAGCAGTTGTGACTGGAGTACACAAAGAGTGAGTGCACTTTGTTTTCGTTATTTTTCCTTCCATGGAAGTGCACCTCCCTCACCCTGCTGCCTTCCATGCGGATGTTCTTACCTCCCCAGGCCTGGACTCCCCGCCCCAGAGCAGCCCTCCCCCTGCACGGACAGCCCCTGCCCCGCAGGTTCTGACAGCCACTGTGGGCCACCACGGCTCCTCTTGCCTCCGCCACTCACCTTGCTCTGCACACCTGTGGCTTGAAGACAACATCGTCCAGGAAGGAAAGGGAAGAGACAGGAAGAAAAGGGCAATAGGAAGAACACAGGTGTAGTTTTAAGGCTTTTTGAAATGATGTGCTGAGAATCACTTTCACAAAGGCGTTCCCAATGCACGCTCGCAGCCCCTGTGTACGATGGGGCAGGTGACATGCCTGAAGCTCCGTGAAGGCAAAGGTCTGTCTTGTTCAGTGTCGTGTCCTTAGCATGGTCCCTGGCACGTAGTAGATGCTCAGCAAAGATTGTGGAATGAATGCTTGAGCTTCTCGTTTCTTCACCAGCTACTGTTATCATTAAAATCTCCACTTTGTCAGTTTATAACGGCACCACCTCTGGGGCAGGTACCATTCCACTGTGGGGCGGAGCAGAGCCCAGGGTCCATGCGGTTCCAGGAAGCTTTTGCCAAACTGTCCCTACGCTAATGGCTTCTTCAGCATCCAGCACACGCTCCTGTGGCTCGAATCTCTGCAGTGATTTCCAACACGCCCAGCCAAGCAGAGTTCGTCTTCACAGCTTTCTGCTTCCAGAATGAAACGCAAGACCAGTGTGCAACTGGTTATGTAATTATACAGCAGAAACAGACTGTCTTAGACCACCGTGGCGAGCAGGGGGGCTGCCGGGCGTGGCGGACCTGGATGAAGTGCGGGCCGTCCTGTCTGGCAGCTCAGACCCTTGGACAGTTCCTGAACCTCCTTCACCCTCAGCTCCAATTTCCCCATTTGTGTGACGTGGAAAATAATTCCCAACCGCAGTGTGCTTGGAGGATTGTGTGAGAGACAGTGTATGTAAAGTGCTTACCACAATGCCTGCTGTGTGACATCCACGGCTATAGCTTGTAAGGGACATGGGCTTCAGAGAGCTTGAAGGTCTGTTTGCATTAATTTCTTATTAACTCAGTGCAAATGGAAATGTACTTCCAGAAGTGGGGGAAGAAAAAAAAAAACCTTGATTTTAATTTGGTTAAACAAACTGCCTCTTAAAGGTGCAGTTTCTGTTACTACGAGCTTTGATTCGTATAAATTTCTTCTGCCTCGCCGGAGTGGCGTGCCAGGGGTCCAGTAGTGGCTTCGTAAAGACAGGCGTCCGGGCGGGGTGCAGGGGCCGGCAGACTAATGAGCTTCCTCCCCGGCTGCTGTGCCTTCAAAGCCTGAACCCGTCCCCCTGCACGGTTCGCCTCAAAGCACAGTTCACGGAAAGCGCTCGCCTGCACATCCTCACACGCAGCAAGACGTCACAGGTTGGAAGAGCATCAGCTCGCTCAAAGACATCACTTACTGAAGCTGAGATGCAACGTAAGAAGACATAAGCCCAATAAACTGTCTCCCTGAATAGTAAAACACACGCTATAGGGAGTTATAAGGGCTTTTGTGAGCTGTAATATCCTTAGGAGGAATAAAAGAAGTTTTTCTTTGAAGCAATCTTTCATCTCTAACAACGGAAATAAAATTCTCCTCCAACCTGACCCTGGAGCAGTGAGCAGCTCGAGAGCAATGCCAGCTTTTCCTCCGCCTTGAAGTGAACGAGAGATAAATTAAAACATTTTTTTTTCGTTAGCAGAAAAGTTGTATGATTTCTAAGAATTCTTGGGTGGTTATTGCTCTGAAGACGTGGTTGGCTAAAGGCTCATTAGGCTTTTTCTCAGCAGTTCTAATGAGGATTATGATCAGTGCCTAGAAGTGTAAAAATGAACAAGATTAATACCTGGCATCATGTCAGTCTCTGAGCTTCTCAAAAGATCTTAAAACTAACAATTAGCTCTCACAACTCTCCTCGCACTGTCTGTGGATGGGGTAGACTTTACTGAATGTTTGGGAGGAAAAGTGGAGAAGGAAACAGCAGGCTGGCAGCTCCTAAAATGCTCCTCTGTGCTCTTGGCCCCCCACCTGCACCTCCAGGTCCTCTCTGGGCCGCCCATCTGCGGGGTCCCGCTTCTTCCCGTCCATGGCTGGTTCTCGCGCCCCCTCTCCGAGTTGCCCGGGGAGATTCACGTTCTTTTCCTTTTATGGGGTAGTGGAGCCATGCAGTGCATTTCTTTCTGCTAGAACTCTCAGGTTTGACTCAGAGTCCAGGATGTAGGCAGGAGATAGGAAACACCCAAGTGATTTTAACAGAGAGAATTGACTATAACGAATTGCTTTCTGCAATTTGGTTTTTAACCATTTAGCTGAAATGGTAGAGCATCCATTAAGTTATTTCAGATGTGGCAGCTGCAAGGAGCTGCTAAAAATAGAAAAATTATCCAGGAGTGGTGGCACATGCCTGTAGTCCCAGCTACTCAGGAGGCTGAGGCAGGACGATTGCTTGAGCCCAGGAGTTCAAGGTTGCAGTGAACTATGATGACGCTACTGCACTCTAATGTGGGTGACAAAGTGAGACTCTGTCTCAAAAAAAAGTTGAGAAACAAACTTTTATAATTTAGGTGATGCATTTAGTTGCAAATACTAACTTCCTCCTCTTCTGCCCATCCACCTTGACTATGATTAGATTTCGCTTCCAGAAGTACTGATTTCACCATGTCACTTCTTACTATTTATAATGCTCAAGTCTAGGTTCTAGAATGTTTTATAACCCACACTCACCTCGCACTTTCTCCTTTCTGTCTCCACCTCCCATTCCACCTGAAATCCACCGCACTCGTAATATACTTTATAACAGAAATGCTCTGTTCCCTCCGACTATTCTTCCTTTTTCCCAGCACCACGCATTTTCCTTACTTTTGTATTTCATTTGTTCTTTAATTAATTTGGGTCCAGGACTTGTTTGGAATAGAAAATCACAGGCACTGCATTCGCATGCAATCCGAGAGCTCATAGCGACCCTGCACATTCCTGCTGTGAGCCCTGCTGAGGTCAGCAGTTCGCAGGTTCGGATCTTGCTTTAGAACTTCAGGACCTAGAAGTCTTCTCTCTCCATGAAGCCCACCCAAGCCACCAGCTGCTCAGATCTTTGTATGACACAGTTTGGCCCTTTGCTTTATCAGCATATCACGGGTGGATGTTACTGACCTATGGATCCACATATTGATGTTCCGGCCCCCAACTATGGTAGACACTTTGTAGGTAGGGGCCATTTGTCCTCCTCCTCTCTCTCTGTGCATCACAGAAGATTGATATATTGTGATTTTATAATAAACAGCAACAAATAATACAAATTTATGGGCAGGTATCTGTTCAAGAATGCTGCTGGCATTTTGTTCACATGATGTGAGTTTTAGCACCTTCTTGCAAGTAATAAATCTACATTTATTTAAAAATGCTGTATAATTCCTACGTTTTGCAAATCAGACAGGCACTCCTCCTGGTTAATAGTGAGTTCATAGGTTTTATAGCATTTCAGAAAAGCACAAAGTGGTAATTTTTGTCATCGTGTTTGAAATGTCTTTTTCTCAGTCCCCAGATGATAGAAGAGAAGTTTGTTCCTGAGTCGAGGACCAGCACCCACTGGGCAGCAGCCTCAGAAGCCTTCTTAACACAGTGCACCAGAATGCCACAGCCAATTAAATGGAGGTGGCACATGAGATGAAACGTATTTATCATCTTTGCCATAAGCCATCTTGTTTCCAATGTAGAACAAAGGCTCTCTCGAGTGTGATGAGCCAGGAAGCAGGAGCTGCTGTTGGTCTGCAGTCCTTTCCGACTATATTTTTTAGACATGTTCTTTTGGGTGGATTTTGTTCTGGTGCTCTGGGTCAAAGCAGAAGAGCATGTGCAGGGGAGGTGGGAAGGGCGGCAGAGCAACCCCAAACAGAACATTCCCTGGCCCCAGCTACCAGGATCCTCCCAGGGCTCCCAGAGAAAGCTGCGCTGCCTCTGGCTCTTGGGCTCTGGGCAGCCCTGGGTCCCTTCACGTGAGCCTGAGGCTGGCCAGGACCAGCAAGACTTCTCCCTTGGTCACCTGGACAGGGAAGAGGTAAAGGAGATTTTTGGCAAGGGCAGACGACTGGCCCCTGCTGCTGTAACACCTCTGCCCACAGTGGATTCAGAGAAAGGTCTGAGCCAGGCCACGGGGAAGTGCCCTGCTTGTCCCTGGAGTGGGCGTCATTTAGGGCACAGGGTGTATGCAGCACAGGGGAGCCCTGTGCCCCCACCTCCTCCAGGCTCCTTGCATCTGCCCACGTGTGGCTGTCACCTCGCTACAACCGGAGCTTGCAGAGCAGCCGGGGTGGTGGCCCTTAACCCAAGGTTTCCCCAGAGAGAATTACGGGGCTCTGTGTTCATGAGCTCCTGTCACCAGGAGGTCGCTGAGAGGCCTTTGACCCATCACCACTCCTTTCCAGGACATGCTGTCAGACTCACACATCAGCAAAGCAAAGCTGTCCCCATACCTAGACACGCGCAGATCAGGGCCACCGAGGGGGTCAGCGTGTGGCCACTCAAGAGAGGAGCATGCTCTGCAGGGTGCAGGTTCCCAATCCGATTGGCTTCCTGTGGTCTGGGACAGCCCACCCTGAGCCTCCCGGGTGCAGGAGGAGATGAAAGCCGTGGGGGCTGTGTGGGTCCTCAATGTCAATGTGGCACAGAGGCTCCACGCGGGGTTCGAGAACCTGGGGCCCCGTGTTGCTGTGCTCCTGAGGACTCAGGCAATGGGACACACCTTTGCAGGAGTCAGAGGGACTCTGTTACCTGCCCTGGGGATTAGACCCGAGTTATTTACGGTCCTCTGTCTGCTTTACGAGCCCTTGGGCAGGCGGTTCAGGCTGGCAGGATGCAAATCTGCCTGTGTGTGTGTTGGGAGGGGTGTTCAGTAACTTCGCTTGTTTTGTGATTCTCTTGGAAGCTAAATATTGTAAATAAATAACTTAAACGTCCTGTTTTCCAGCACTGAAGGAGAGATTTACTTGCTTACTCACTATGTATGCCTGGTGCCC
>JAQIFY010005502.1:0-10995 GCA_028533085.1 Varecia variegata | reverse complement strand
CAGGGGCCACTCTGGACCAGAGAGCAAATGGAGCACAGTGGGCCACGAAATGCAGCCTGAGCGTCTGGGGGTTTCAACAGCTCCCCAAGCGACTTCAACGCATAGCCAGCTGGGAAGGCCCTGGGTTAAAGCACTTGGTCTCCAGAACAGCCCTGTTCAAATTGCGGACGGAGGGAACAAAGTGAGAGGTCAGGGTCACATCGCACAAGCAAGGGGCCACGGATATGTCTGGAGACTGGGGTTGTGTCTTGTGGTTTCTTGTGGGATCCGTGGTACTGATGGGTGAACCCCTGGACTCACAGACTCCCAGCCCTTTCCAGGAAGGGGTTACTTAGTGGTCAACTCCAATTAAGAGGGGTCGTGGCTGAGACGGGAGTAAAGCCCACACTTCTGGACTCCCTCCCCGGTGTGTTTCCAGCGACCCCTCCCAAAGAGAGAGGGCAGCAAAGGTGGCCGCCCCAGCCTTGCCTCCTTCCCTTCCCCCTACTGTGCATTCCCGATTTAACCTGTGACTTCCCTTCCCCTTCAGGGTGGGCCCCAGGAGCCCGGGTGCTGCTCCCTGAATCGAGGGATCAGGGCCAGGAAGAATCTGGGGCCATGACTTGCTGGGTTGGCTTCTTACCACCCCCGTGGGATTGGGAGCCCCTTGAAGGAACCCAGAGTCACTGTGGGATCGTGGGGAAAATGTGCCCCCAGGAAGGAAGAAGAAGAGGGGTTGGTGCCTGGGCTGCTGTTTGCAAGCTGTGTGAGAGCATCCTGATGACTGAAGATTCTGGAACCTCAGTCTTCTCGTCTGAAAAATGGGGGCAATGGGACCTCCCTCCCAGAGCAGAGGTGAGCAGTAAGAGGTGAGTAAGGAGGTGGTTCGTATAATAAAGACCTAGCACAGCACCAGCCTCATCGAAAGCCCCAAGAAAAGGGGAGGCCTCCTGCTTCCTACCTCCCCTAGCAGCCAAGGCCAGCTCTCACCCTCTCTTAATCCCCCTTGGGCCGAGAACAAGGCCCAGACTGATGGGTTGATTGATTAGTGTGCAGGCCAGGTCTCCACGAGGATGTTTTCTGATGATAAAAATCTCTGGAGAATGAAATGCTGTGTGTCACTTGTCAACAAAGCCCAGCACTTTTCAGTGAAATAAGCATCTCATTCAGGAAAAACTTAATTAAAACTGCTGTTGGCACGCAAGTGATTTGCACCCCGACTCCCAGCCTCCACCCGCGGTTCCCTGGAGAGACACCAATTATCTCCCGGGGATGTTGTGAAATTCTCAAAATACTCCTCTAAACAACATGAATCTTTAATACATTTTAACTTAAAAAAAAAAATCAGATCACACAGCACTTTTTCCAGGAAAAAACCTCCAAAGTTTGGAGTGGAGTGAAATCTACAAGAAATGAGAGGCTCTTACAACTAGGCCTTGGCAGGCATGGATTTTAACTCCAGGATTTCAGCAAATGCTGGTTGCAGACCCACTGTGTGCTGGCCTCTGGGCACAACCCCAGGCCTACTCTTTTCCCCTTTTACTGGAGAGGAAGTGGGTTTTGTAAATAGAGGCAGAGAAATAGAGCTCTTGGTTCCTCTGCCCCCAGTAGCAAAGCCTGAATTATCAGCCTCTTGCATGAACCCAGAATTGCAAGTGCCCCTCAGCTCTGCCGTCTCCACTCCCCAGAATCTCAGCTCCTCTGGTCCTTGTTCTTCCACAGTGCTCTTGCCTTTAAACAGATAGTTTTTGTATTTTTCTAATTTTTCTTGGTCTTAGCAAGACTTTATTTTTTTTTTTTTTTGAGACAGAATCTCACTCTGTCGCCCTGGCTAGAGTGCAGTGGCGTCTGCATCTGACCCTCAGTTCTGGCTCCTGGTACTTGACACTGTCTCCTCTGACTTTCCTTATGCGTTATGCTGTGACTGAGGATGACACCCAGACTCCAAGCCTTCAGCTCGCTGTTGGTCGCTTGTTTCCCAGGCTTAGTCCAGGCTTCCCCTGCCCTGGAGACAGTGTCCATCCTGCACTCCCTGCCGAGCTCATTGCTAGCTTCTCGGCCTTCGTCCAGAGCCCCTCCCTCTCTTCCCAACTGTGTTATAAGACTGTGTTATAAATCAGAGCTTCAGACTAGTCATACTTGAACCACAGATCAAGAGGCCTGACTTCTAGTCCCAGCTTTGCCTCTACTCATGTGACCTCAGATGAGCACCCTCCCTGTCTAGGCCTCTGTATCCTCATGTGGAAACTGCAGGGTTTAAACTACAGCCAGGATGACAAATACCTGGCAAGCATGCTGCCGCTTCCTATTCCCGAGTCCATGGCAGACATCACTAATCAATCCTGATGTTCTTTCCCACTGAATTCAGACACTAACCCAGAGCTCCAGGAGACCACTCCAAACAATAGGAGTGGCACACGGGATAAAATTGATCTGCCATCCGTGTACTATCAGTATCCCAATTGTTCGTCCCTGTGACTATTTAAAACATTCTCCAGTCTCTTTTTTTCCCTGTGTTTTTTTTAATTTCAGAATATTACGGGAGCACAAACGTTTTGGTTACATAAATTGCTTTTGTACCATTTGAGTCAAATTTATAACTTCCAGTCTCTTTGAAACCTTAGCTGTAGGCCAGGTGCAATGGCTCACACCTGTAGTCCCAGCACTTTGGGAGGCTGAGGTGGAAGGATGGCTTGAGGCCAGGAGTTTGAAACCAGCCTGGGCAATATGGCGAGACCCCTGTCTCTGCAAAAAGTAAGAAAAATTAGCCAGGTGTGGTGGCATGTGCATATAGTCCCAGCTACTCAGGAGGCTGAGATAGGAGGATCCCTTCAGCCCAGCAGTTTGAGGCTGCAGTGAGCTATGATTGTGCCACTGCACTCCAGCCCCAAGTGATGGAGTGAGACCCTGCCTCTGAAAAAAAACAAAAACCCTCAGCCCTCTAGCCATTCCCACTTGTGTATTTGTGGCAAGCAGAACAATGGCCTGCCACATATTTACCTGTAGAGCCTGCCTCACAAGACAAAAGGGATTCTGCAGGTGTGATTAAGTTAAGGATCGTGTGATGGGGGGGTTATCCTGGAATATCCACTGGGTTCACCGTAATCACAGGGTCCCTATAAGAGGGAGGCAGGAAGAGCAAGGCCAGAGAGAGAAGCAGGGCAGAAGCAGAGGTCAGAAAGGAGTTGAGATACTTCAGGGCTGGCTCTGAAGATGGGGGAAGGGGCCGCAAGCCAAGGACTGTGAGTGGCCTCTAGAAAATGGAAAAGGCCAAGAAATGGTCTTTCCCCTAAGCCTCCAGAACAACTTCCAACAGCCTGACTTTAGACTTCTGACCTCCAGAACTGTAAGAAAATAAACTTACATTGCTGTAGCCACTAAGTTTGTGGTCATTTGTTACAGCAGCAAAAGGAAACTAATACAGCCTCCTGCTGCCACGTCCCCCACCTCTGCACCCTGTGCGATGATGCTGCTTCTTCTCTGCCTCCCCCCCAGCAGGGCTCAGCACATCTGTCTGGAGAGCACATGTGCTCACGCCTGACCCCACAGGTATCCAGGTGTGAGCTTTGCTGTGTCCACCAGCAGACTGTGAGTCCCACGGGGAGAGAGCTGCACTTTGCACCCTTAGGTGTCCACGTTGCCTGGCAACAGGAAGACACCCACGGAGACCAGCTTTGCACACATCTGGGTGTGAATCCTGGCTCTGCCCCCTTCCTAACTGTGCTGCTTTAGAGATTCTGCTTCCTCGTCTGTCAAACGGGCAGAGCAGCAGCACCCATGGGGGGACGCCAAGGATTTAATGAAATGATGTTCAGTAGTAGCCCCCAAGGGCCGGGACTGAAGGAAATCTGTAATCTTCCTGAGCCACCAACGTGAGTCACTTGTACCACAGGGTCCAGCGTTCTGCCCAGCACAGCCCCACGGCCTCCCTGCTCTGTCGTGTTGCTCTGCCTTGATTCTGAATCCTCTCGGTGATCACATTTGGCAGACCAAAAACTGAGGAAATTGTTCATGACCTTGAGCATACCGTCTCAAGACCATGTAAGGAAGTGTTCACGGCCCCAGACACTAAACCCAGACTGTCTGGTTCAAATCCCACCTTCACTACTTATGAGTTACAAACCTCAGGCAACTTACTTACACTCTCTGTGCCACGGTTTCTCCTTCTTTAAAAACAGGAATAATAGTTGTGTCTACCCCATAAGCTGGTCGTGAGAACTCAGTGAGCGTATGCATAGCAAGCCCTGAGAACACACGCACTCTGCGTGTGATTAAGGCCCAGGGGCTGTTGTATGGAGTCACCTGACCAATGACAGATTACAGACATCCTCCAGCCCTAAACCCCAGGGTTGTGTACACATCCTGATCTGTTTGACGCCCAGCCATTTCCAACAATGATGAACGCAGGGCTAGCTGAGCTCCACAGACTCATCAAAGTCTACCCTGGGCCTCAGCTGCAAGAAGACAAGCAGCGTGAGCCTTGTGTCTCTGTCCCCACTCGCCTCAGTCCCCAGCTCCTGTTCTCATCTGCAAGGCCACACTCCCTCCATTGCTCAAAATGTCATCTTGGAGCCAGGCTGCCAGCTGCAGAGCTAATAGAATCCTCCCTGGTGTGGAGTGAGTGGCCTTTGCCAAGATGTCATATGCCAGCCAAGGCCCAGAGCCAACACCCTGGAGACCTCCTGCCCACAGCTCTCAGCACTGACCACAGGGGGCTCCAGCTCTCACTGCTCCTTACCTGCCCTCAGAGGGCCTGGAATCACCAGAGGCCAGCAGAAGCCTCTCCCACAGCTGCCCCCTGTGACCTAGGGCATGATGGACAGGAATGAAGACCTACGGACACATGGAGCAGTAGCCCCTGACAACGGGTCTCAGGAGTCCCAGGTGTGAAATTCTGCAGCAAAGATCTGCCTTAGAGCTGATAGGGTCTCACCTCCCCTCCTGGGTTTGGATCCCTGAGAGGGCAGTGACCCTCCTTCATGTCACACTAGATACAGGGTCTGCTGTACACAGCAAGCTCAATAAATGCTGGGTGGATGGATGGATGGATGGATGGATGGGAGGATGGATGGAAGGATGAGTAGATGGATGGGTGGGCAGATGGGAGGATGGATGGATGGGTGGGTGGATGAAAGGATGGGTGGGTGGATGGGAAAATGAGTGGATGGGAAAATGGGTGGATGGATGGATGAATGGATGGGAGGATGGGAGAATGGGTGGGTAGATGGGAAGATGGGTGGATGGATGGATGGGAGGATGGGTAGATGGATGAATTAATGGAGGAGTATGCAAATAAATGAGGGAATGAATGTACTATCTGCTTCTAGACATTTGTCTTTGAATATGAGTGCATTTCCTGCCCTCTTTCAGCCTGACTTCCTAAGAAATAAATCATTTTATGTCCAGATAAAAAAAAAGTTTGAGGCTTCAAGGAACCAGTGTGGGAGATATTTGGGCTTGGGGAATAAGTAGGGAGAGGACCCTAACCCCTAAATTACATCGTGAGGCCAGTGCTGTCCCTGAGGATGACAGAAGCCCGAGTCTGACACTGCCTGTTTCCTGAGCAGCTGTTGACTCCATCAGGGACCTCGTAGCTGCCACCCAGATTCTCAGAGAAAGCAGCCTTGGTCCCCAGAAGCAGGAGCCTCAAAGCCATGACTTACTTAGCACCCCAGGCCAGTCCCCAGGCTCAGGCTCCCTCACCCACCAAAACAACTGGAAGAGCCAAGAACACCCCATGCCCAGCTTGAAGAGACGGTCTGACTTGTACTCCCAGGCCTGCTTCACCCATGGCTCAGCCAGCTCTGCGGCGTTCAGGATGGGAACCCAGGAAACCCACCTAAAGTGCCCTTTAAAGAACTCCAGCCACCCTCGAATGGGAGAGTGGGAAGCAGGATCTATAGAGATGAAGAATTAAAGCTCTGGACTCAAAATAACCAGCCCAGCTCTACTTCCCACGGACTGTCTGACCTTGGAAAACTCACTGACTCTGCCTCGGTTTCCCTGTCCACAAAATGAGTTTAATTCCCACCTCGTGAGGCCATTTTAGGGATTCTGTGCTAGGAACACATCCGCGTGCACCGCAGGAGAGGGCCCCGCAGCTCCGTGCCCCGCACACACAACCTCCCCATGCTCCTCTTCCCGTGGGCTGTTCCTGATCCGTATCTTTTACAGTAAAACTATAATCATAATCAATACGGCACATTCCTGAGTCTTGACAGCCATTTTAGCGAATTATCAGCTCTAAGGAGGGGTGGTGGGAAACCTCAAATGTGCAGCTGGCCGGCCAGAGCACGGGTAACTTGGGGATGCCCGAGACTTGCGGTTGGGATCTCACATGCGGCCGTCACCGGGGCTGAGCCCTTCACTTGCAGGGTCTGCACTGACTGCAAAGTCGTCAGCGTCAGGACTGAATTGCACTGTAGCCCACCCTGCTGGTATCAGAGAGCGGGAGTGGAAGTATAGTGGCATGAGCGTGGAGCAGACAGGAGCTTGTCAGACAAGGAGAGAGCAGGTCCAGGTCTGGGGCTGAGGGGAGGACAGAGAGCTCCCAGTCGAAGGTCAACATCTCCCCTCCTCCCCTACCCCTGCTTCTCCCTTCCAGCCTCCCCCACCCCACCTTCTCTAAGTCCTGGAAAACAGAGAGACAGGAAGGGAAGAGAGGTGGCCATGCCAGGGTTGATCAGAGACGGAGAACGGCAGGCCCCTCTGCCCATCCCCAGTCGAGGACAAGTCCCCAGGCCGCTGCCTCATTGTTCTGCCCTGCTGTCTGCAGCCGTCCTTTGTCCAACCTGCAGACGAGGTCGGGAGCCGAGCCAGGGAAGACGAATGGCCGAGGAGGGGCGCGGGCACTCCCAGCAGCGTGACAGCACTCGGGAAGAAGATCTATTCCAAGGAAGATCTGTTCCATGATAAATTCCCCTCGAGAGGAAAACTCCCTTTAAGTGTTAATCGCAGAATCCATAAGAAAAAAAGTTTCCTGTGAACAAAGCATATTCCTGAGGGGCCACTTTGCCTGGTGCTCTGTAGTTACGACCCTCCGAGGAAGGCTGCCTTCCCATCAATTGCAGGTTTCAGGAGAGCAGAGGGCCTGAGTTTGACAGAACAGGACAAACATCCTTCAGCCAGACAGGCAATGGGGACAGGAGTGGGGGCCGGGAGCCCCAGCAGCCAAAACTGCACAATGCAAAGTGGGTCTGGGAGACCCGGGTTTAAAACCTCAATCTGTTCTATGCCAGTTATGTGACCTCGAGCAGGTTGGCTCTTCCCTCTGTCTCGGTCCCCTCCGTTTCCAGCTGGGGACAGTGTTATCCACTCAGGGTTCTTAAAGGATAAAATAAAATGATGCATACTGAGATTCCTGGCCCAGAGGAAATAATCAGTCACACATGTTGACCCCATATAGCATCTAGCTCAGTGCTGTTCCAACCAAGCCCCACCTGGCAAAAACACCCTGAAAATGCAGGTGCCCGGGCCCCAGGATCACAGACTCCAAGCAGGGGCCCAGGGGTCTGTATTTCCCAGGGGCTCTGCAGGAAAGCACTGAACCAGCTGATGAGCTGGTCCACAGTGTCGTGACAGCTGAAAGGTGACTAGAAATAGTAACCCAGGGGCATGAGGCTGGGGGCAGGAAGGGCGCTCTGCCCACATGGCTACAGTTGACCCTTGAGCAATGCAGGGGTCAGGGGAACCAACCTCCAAACAACTGAAAACTTGTGACTTCCCCAGCGCTTAACTAGTAATAGCCTACTGGTGATCAGAAGCCTTACCGATAACATGGACAGTGGATTAACACATTTTGTAGGCTATGTGTATTATGTACTGTATTCTTCAAGTAAGCTAGAGAAAAGAAAATGTGATTAAGAAAACCACAAGAAAAATGTATTTCCCATTCATTAAGTGGAAGTGGATCCTCATAAAGGTCTTCACCCTCCTTGTCCTCACTTGAGTAGGCTGAAGAGGAGGAGGAGGAAGAAGAGGAAGGATTGGTCTTGCTGTCTGGAGTGGCAGAGGCAGAAGAAAATCCACGCATAAGTGGACCCGCAAAGTTCAAGCCCGTGTTGTTCAAGGGTCGACGGTATTTATCTTTTGATATTCTAGAACAATCACATCTTCCCTTCACACCTTTCATAAGCAAGCTGGCTAAGATATCTGCCTCTATTTTCAAAATGCTTCCTGCCATATTTGCTGACTTGTGCAGGTTTCTAGGCCAGAGGTTCCCAAACTTGAGCACATATCAGCATCACTTGGGGAGGGGGGAGGCGAGCTTGTTAAAACACAGATCACTGAGCCCCACCCCAGAGGGTCTGATGCAACAGGATTTGCATTTCTGCCGAGTCCTAGGTGGGGGGTGCGGGGGCTGCTGGTCCAGAGATCACACTGCTCCACCTCAACTAAGGAGCATCCATGCTTCACCATGGGTGAGCCCTGCTCCAAATGCCTTCTGCCAGAATGTCCCCCCACCCTCACATCCATCTCCACAGCCTCTATTTCTCCCATTCAAAATGTTTGGGTTGGGCCTGGCGCAGTGGCTCACACCTGTAATCCTAGCACTCTGGGAGACCCAGGCGGGAGGATCGTTTGAGCCCAGGAGTTGGAGGTTGCTGTGAGCTAGGCTGATGCCACGGCACTCTAGCCCAGGCAACAGAGCGAGACTCTGGCTCAAAAAAAAAAATGTTTGGGTTAAAATTCAAATATTTGGGAGAGGTGCAGTGCCCCCAAATCCATTCTCTGTTCTTCTCTGGCTGGCTCCACTTCTGGGGGGTGCTCCCAGCCTGGACAATAATATCCCTTAAGCTCCTGTGTCATCCAGCTTCAAGCAAATAGGAGGTATTGGTGGGAACCAGATGAATGGAGCAGGGAGAGGCTGGGGCATGTCTCTCCTCCTCCCCCTGGTCTGGGATGCTGGAAGACAGCAACATTCTGATAGCACAGCAGCAGCTCTCCCCAGCCTCCAGGAATCCCATTCCCCTCCCTGCCCCTTCTGCCCGAGGGGTGATAAAAGCTTCCAGACATTGCTAATGTCTCCCCATCCTTTGTTCCCTCTGCCTGCTGCTCTGGAAATGGTCCCTTCACTGAAGTAGGTTATTGTAAACTGCCTGCGGAGACACCAATGGATACAAATATACAAATGAATTGTCAGTCAATCATTCACATGGAATTACATGTGAGTTGGTTCTGTTGTTCTCAAATTCTCAAAAATGGCTGCACATTGGAAATACCTGGAAGTCTTCAAAACAATATTAGTGTCTGGGTCCCACCTGCAGAGATTCTGACTTACTTGATCTGAAGTACAGCCTGGATATCAGGATTTTTGAAAAACTCCCTAAGTACTTCCGGTTCTGGGTAAGATGGAGTAGACACACTTCTGCCTACTCCTCCCATTAAATACAGCTACAAAAAAAGAAAGAAAGAAAACTACAGACCAATATTCTTCAAGATTATAGAGGCAAAATCCTTAACAGAATATTAACAAACAGAACTCAGTAGTATATAAAAAGAATTAAATACCATAACCAAGTCAAGTTTATTACAGACATACAAAGCTGGTTCAATATTTAAAAATCAATCAGTGTAACCTACCATATTAACAGGCTAAAGGAGAAAAATCATATGATATCAATAGATGCAGAAAAAGCATTTGACAAAATCCAGTACCCATTCATGATAGATTCTCAGCAAACTAGGAGTAGAGGGGAAGTTCCTCAACTTGATAAGGAATATCTATAAAAAACCTACAGCTAACATCATATTTAATGGTAAAAGACCTTCTCTTTTACCAAAGGAATGTTCTTTCCCTAAAAATCAAGAACAAAGCAAGGATGGTTACTCTCACCACTCTTACTTAGCATAATGCTAGAAGTCCTAGCCAGTACAATAAGGCAGGAGAAGAAAATAAAAGGCATTAAGATCAAAAAGAAAGAAATAAAACTATATTTGCAAATGGCATGTGTGCCTATAAAAAAATCCCAAGCAAAAACATGCCTACAATAAACAAAAATCTCCCAGAACTAATAAGTGAGCAGCAAGGGCAGAGGATACACAACCAACATACAAAACTCAACTGTATTTCTCTACACTAACAATGAACACATGGAAACTGAAATTAAGCGAACAATACCATTTACAATTGCTCCCCCAAAATGTTATACATAGACAGAAATCTAACAAAAGATAACAGGACTCGTATGCTGAAAACCACAAAACGTTGATGAAAGAAATCAAAGAAGATATAAATAAATGGAAAGACATGTTGTGTTCATGAATTGAAAGACTCGGCACTGAAAAGATGTCAGTTCTCCCCAAACTGATAGAGAGGTTTAATGCAATTCCTTATCAAAATCCGGCAGGAGTTTTGTAGCTATAAACAAGCCTATTTAAAAGTATATATAGAAAGGCAAAGGCACTGGAATAGCTTACACAATTTTGAAAAAGAAAACTAAAGTGGGAGGAATCAGTGTACCTGATTCCCTGTGGAAAATCTACACAGCGTCTGTAAAGTAAGACAGATGCACTCCAGCTGCAGTGATCAAGCCTGAGATATCGGTGGAGGGACAGAGTGGTTCAGTGGAAGAAAATAGAGAATCCAGAAATAGACCCACACAGGTACAGCCCACTGATTTTTGACCAAGCTGTAAAAGCAATTCAATGGAGAAAGGATAATCTTTTCAACAAATGGTGCCGGAGAAACTGGATTTCCATTGGCAAAAAAAATAATAAACCTTGAGCTAAGCCTCACATCTGAGTTAAAAAAAAAAAAAAAAAAAAAACCTCAAAATAGATCATAGAGTTAAATGTAAAACATAAAATTCTAAAACTTTTAGGTGAAAAGATAGCAAAATTTTCAGGGTGGGGATGAAGAGAGGTTGATTAATGGTGACCAATATATGATTTGATAGAAGAATTGAGACCTAGTGTTTGATAGATCAGTAATGTGACTATAGTTTACAATAACCTATTGTATATTTCAAAATAGCTAGAAGAGAATCATTTGGATGTTTCTAACATAAAGAAAAG
>JAQIFY010005501.1:0-10996 GCA_028533085.1 Varecia variegata | reverse complement strand
TTTAATTTTAATGATGTGCAGTTTATTTTTTCTTTTGTTGCTTATGCCCTTGATTTCTTATCTAATAAACCACTGTTTAATCCAAGATCACAATTATATACACTTACGTTTTCTGGTAAGAGTTTTATACTTTTGGCTCTTATGTTTAGGTTGTTGATCCATTTTAGGTGAATTTTTTGTATCTGGTGTGAATTAAAGGCGCAATTTTATTCTTTTGCATGTGATGTCCAATTATCCAGAACAACTTGTTGAAAGATTGTTTTTTCACCATTTAAATTTCTTAGCACAAGAAATAATGTTTTTAAATATGTATATATGTCTTAAAATATGCTTAAAAACTTTGTTGAGAATATTGTGAAACTTAAAACATTAGATACTATTTTATATGTTAATATACCATCATAAAAGGAAGAGTCAGTGTCATCAAGACATCAACTTTCCCCAAATTGTTCTATACGTTCAATAGTATTATAATCAAAATTTCAAGATATTTTTTTTTTCAAGAAAATGGCCTGGCTCTCTTGAAAATATTTTCAATAAATTTGTCTAACTTTAATATAGATGAGCAAGGAATAAGAAGCAAGATTTGAGAGGAATTAGAAGAAAGAGGGAATATTTGTACTATAAGATACTAATTATTATTACATTATAGGGATTGATGGTATTTGTATATGGACAGATATATTGATAAATGGAATAGAGTAGAAATCATTGAAACTGATGTACATCTCCACGGAATCAACTATGTCACAATGGTGGCATTGTAGGTCATTAAAAAACTAAATAACTACTTTAAAAACACTACTTAAATAGCAATACCAAAAAATGAAACAAGTGCTATACATATAAAAATATAATAAGGTAATATTCTCAAACTATTAACACATAAAAAATCAATTTCCTATTGATTAAACAATTAAATTAAAAGGATAAGCCTTTAAAGTTATTACAAAATGATATAAGACAATATCTAAATTAATTGAGGTTGGGTTAGATTTATTAAATAAGACAGAAAAGTGCTAACCATAAAAGGATAGAAATTTAAATTCAAACATATTAAAAATTATTGGCATCTTTTCATCAAAAGACACCCCAAGAAAATCAAATAGAAGTTGAAATTGGAGGAGTACATTTTATAATCTATATAGCTGATGAATAATTAGTATTCAAACTATACAAAAAGATATGCATCAATAGGAAAAAGAAAATCAAATATGAAATGTGAGATGTGTCAAGATTCCTGATAATCAGAAATGTATCAAATAAGACAAATGTGAAAATAAGACAAATAAGACACAATACAAAAACATTTCTATAATAACAATTTTGCAAAAATTAAGAATTCTTAAACTACCAATTGTTGGTAAGGATATATATCAATGGAAACTCTTAGACATTGTTGAAGTGTATGTTTGTATATTGAATTTAGAAAATAATTGGGGACTATTTTTAAAAACTGTATATCCTACTAACAAGCAATGTAATCTTATTACAATAGGGAAAGCTTTGACACATGCAAGCAAATTACCAACAGCATTGTTTGTAATAGTAAATAAATTGGAAACAGATAGCCAGAAACAGGAGAATACATGTTGATATATCCAAGGAAGGGAATATCTTACAGAAGCAAAAACAAAATTAATTAGAGTTGAAAGATACACCAATGAATCTTAGAGACATAATATTGAATGTAAAAGGCAAGTTTCTCAAAGTTCTATACATTGTAAAAGTATTTTGATAACATTCAATTACATAAAAGTGCACATAAATAATAAAACTATTTTCCAAAGATAAGAGAATAATAAACATGAAAGTCAGGATAGTGTTGGCCTGAGAGGAGGATCAGGTAGCAGAGAAATGCATAGATTGCATATTGGTGGATGCAAACATATTGTGAATGTTTTACTTTTTAAGTTGCATATTGGATGCATAAATGTTCATGACATTATTGTGCTGTATTATTTTAAATATAAACATATTCACTAAAGTATAATTGCTATTCCTTTCCTTTATCCTTTGAATTGTTTATATTTCCTTAGGTAGTTGTGATGGGGAACTTTGAGATTATAATCAAATATAATGATTATAATAATAAAATTACAGCAGTCAAAGTGGTTATCTTTGAATTAGAACCCACTTATTGGCATGTTAATTGTTTTTGATTTAGTGTCTAGGGGGTAGTGGGGTTAGGGGAGAGATCTATTTATATAGATTAATTTCGCATCCTTTGAGAGAGCTAGGCTTCATTTTCCTAGAGTTGATGGTTTCTGCCTCACAAAACCTCTGCTAACACTGAGTAAATGTTTGTCAAGTACTGGTAATACAAACGTTATTTAAATCAATTCTTAATCATTTTTTCAACCTATGGAATTCACATTTATGAGTTTCCTCTTGAGATTTTAAAGATAATATCTTTCACATCATTCATTTTATTAAAGATTCCTTAGCTTCTAACCTAGAACAGAGCTGATCTCCCCTTATAGATGATCCTTTATCTACTTGATTCCACAGAAAATTGGGCCCTGTTGATGACAATTTTGACTATCAATACAAAACATCAACAAGACACTCGTCACTGGAAACAATAAAAGAAAATGTAATACACACCGAGAAGAGACCTCTCTTTTAGCGTTCACAGCGTTTACTCCTATGTTCTCCAGAAACCAGTTCAACCATGTGATTGCATCCATGCAAAGGTTCTTGATAAAATGGAATAAGCAATGAACTAATCATAAAAAGAATATCAATAAAACAACAGAAACATAAGTCAAATTAGAAAGCCAAAAAAGCAATGTCACAGTTAAGGCTTTTTTCTCTGACTTGCTTTTTACTTGTGTGTGTGTGTGTGTGTGTGTGTGTGTGTGTAATATGTGTATATTATCTACATATCTATATCTCTATAGTGATATAAAATATATGTGCTTACATGTATACAGGCATTATAGACCACATACATTTTTCAAGGTTTGGACCATTTAAGGCATAAGCCAAATTTTGAAATTGTGAGACTAACCTTTATCCTGGGAGCTACAAAGCCTATTTTCCCATTTCCAGAATATTATAGAGTCTGGCACTTTGAAGGAGAATCATATAGATTCCATAGCTATCTATTGAATATATTTTTTTCTTTCAGGAACTATAAGACTTTGAATATGCCATGATGACAAAGATAGGCTCCTGTTTTTGAGGAGCTTAGAGTTTCATAAGATAGAGTTAATTGAGTAAGAATAAATTATGCTTTCTTCAGAATGCTTTTAAATTCATTACATTTCTTCTATAGTTGGTGCTCCCGACTAATTTCATCTTCTTTGTATGGTGAAACCTGAAATTAACCCCAATTTTGTTGTAGATTATCACTTAGTATAATAGTGCACCTTTACATATGATGCAATTTGGTGATATTTTACCTCTTGTCCCTCTTTTTATAACATTAAATATCAGCTTTTCTACATTTTATAGCTCATCATCCACATAGAGACCAAAGTAACCTTTCAATTATAAGCTCTTTCTCTGGCACATAACCTATATTTATTTTTTTTGTAAACTCTAAATTTCTTCTCCTCATTAAAAAAAGAAAACCTTTCAGCATTAGCTTTCCCTTTAATTCACATCGAAATTCACTTTCCATTACCGCACTTTTGTAAATCATTCCTGACTCCATTGCCCCATCTATGAGAATGTGAGTTGTTTTAGAAGTTAAAAAAATTATCTATTTCCAAAAATATTGCAATAATTTCTTCCTTAACTGAGTCTTCTCTGATTAGCTTAATTATTTTCTTTCTCTTTCTCTTTAGCCATTATATATTCATTTTAATTCTACTATTGTGGATTTATTTTCTCATGTTCTGGCTACTGTAAATATTTGATTGAAAAAGAAAATAAATTATTGCCTATCTGTGCGTTATAAAACATACCCCAAAGGAGAGACTGTCACTTCAAATCTTGCCTTTGTAGTCAAGCTCTCTGACCTCTGTCCCAATAATAGTTCACCTGGAGTCTCAGTGAAGTGAGGCGTCCTTACAATACGCCCGCACCCCAGGATCTGGAGTTAGGCCAGCGTGGTGTACAGAACAGCATCCATAATCACACCTCCTGTTCATGCTCTTGCGCCATCTCCTCCCTGTGAATACGGGTGGGACCTGTAACATGCTTCTAACCAATAGAATATGGTAAAGAAGATTATGTGTATGTAACTATGTTCCATACAGTCATAATCCATTTTGCTAGGAAATTATCTTTCACTTGCTAGCTTTGAAGAAGCAAAGCTGCCATGTGGCCAAAGAGACCTCTGACCGACAACCATCAAGAAACTGAGGACCTCAGTCACGCAGCCTGCAAGCAGCCGAATGCCACCTGTAACCACACGTGCTCGAAAGCCCATCTTTTCCAGTGGAGCCTCAGATAAGACCAGAGTTCTGGTCAACACTGCTTACAGCTTTGTAAACCCACAGAGAACTCAGTTAAGCTATGGCCAGACTTCTGACCCAGAACAACTGTGAGATAATAAATATGTGTTGTTTTAAGAAACTAAGTTTGTGGTAATATTGTTACGCAGCACTAGGATGCTCATACTGCCTGGGTGTGAATTCCAGCTTGCCTACTGTTAATGTCTACTGGTATCATTTTATGGATGAAATAGTGGCCCTATAAAAGATATATATTAATTCTTACCTTATGATTTACTGCATAGAATAAATTAATTTAACATACAGAATTTTCTTGTATATTGCATGGCAAATGGTAAATGCTAAACAGATATTAGCAAATTTTTCACTTTCCCTCTTCCTCTTTTAACTCCTCATAAATATGTGTGCCTTAAGAATTAATAGCACATTTTCCCCAGCGGAATCATATGTGAGAAACCCATGTGGCTAATAAAATAAACAGCACAATAGGATTGGTTTTGAAAGTTACCTATATTATCCTTTGCAATCTCTGTATTTTTTTTTTTGTATGTAACAATGACAATCAAAACCATACAGGGCTCACATTGAAAAATGATGATCAAATTCAAGATATCCATGCATCTAAAATTATTATACTTTCATAATATTTATTTACACTAAATAATATTTTAAAGTTGTTGATTTTTTATTTTGGCCAAAGCTAGAATATACTTTTAAAAAAATTTAGGTCTTTTTAATTTAGTTCCACATTTTAGAGAGTTGGCAAATCCGAGTAGAGATGACCAAAGGACTTAATTTATTTGTCTTAAGAGGACACCATGAATTTTTGAATCTTAACCTGCTGATGAGGAAGGTTACTGGGAATTACAGGAACATATGATACACATTTATTCAGAGCTTACTCATCATCAAGTTGGGGAACAACTAAGCAACACTCTAGTCAAGTCACTTGGCATTTCCAAATGCCCACAGGTATAATCTATTTCTGGTATTATGTGAATATCACTGCAATTGCTAGGCTAAAAGTAATTACAAAAGGATGAATTTTTAATATTGAAGATCAAATAATAGAAGAATATTTTACCTATTAAATTAGATGGTTCATAAATGAATTTTCTGTTATAACACATTATCATATAAGATTTAAACCACAATTTTTCCCCAAGTTTGCATGTTGTACTTAAAGTTTAATTCAATTGCAATGTATTGTCATATGTCATATATCAGTGAACTTTTTGATTGTAGAATTATTTTTCTTTAAATTTATAAAGATAAGAATTCCTTTTGCTAGTGATATTTCTATTTTAGAACTGATTCAATAGTTGATTTAATCTAAAATTACACTGTAGAAAGAAATAAAATTATTAATTTCTTCATCTCAGTTCTGATCTCCTGTTGAGTAAACTATATGTCTATAAAATATTCTAAGTTTGTTTAGTCATTTTTACAAAAATAGTTTGTGTTTATTTATGGCAATTGAGGAACATAATAAAATTTAGTATAATATTCTCCCCTATAAATTGGAAAGATAAATAAATTCTATTTTATAAATCTATATAGATAAATGTATTTATAAAAATTAGTCATAACATATATTAAACTATTTTTAACAAAACATGGCTAATAATTTTAATTATATAATTTTTAGCTTATTGAACATAAGCTAAAGCATAGATTTTATTTTATCTGGTTATTTCCAACATTGACTGTGATATATTTGGTTTAATAAAGGTAATTAGAGTAAACAGTAATTAGAGTGTATATTTCAGTGATTTGCTTACCATCTAAAAATACAATACACTCTGATAATAGTTATTTCTTTTGTAAGACTTTTGTAAATCTTTTTTACCTATTAGATTATTGTACTTAAATATTTATTAATTATATAGATTATTGTACTTAAATATTTATTAATTATAAACTCAGTTCCTAAATGCTACAGTATTACATGTAATTATATGATAGAGTTGTCAACAAACTTAAATAATAATTTGACACTTCTGAATAAATATTTTTCTTTTTTAAAATAAGGGTTTTAACCTAATTTTTTATATTATAATACTGGGAAAAAAATCAACAAAATCAAGTACTGTATGTATACACTACACGCACACATACACATATAAGTGTGTGTGTATGTATAGACAGAGAAAAAGGAAGTTATTTTCATAAAAAAATATGAATGGTTCAACAATATTTGTTTTGTAGTGGAAAAAATAGATGCATCCTTGAAGAACAATCAAGATTTAATGAAAAAACTAGTTTGTATACTTTGCTTTTGAAAACATGGTAATGTGCATAACAATGTAAGTAAAAGGCTATTTTTACTGGCGTTGTCATTCAACTGATTTAGTAAATATGTAGTCTTTTTTAACTTTTCTCCTAAATCAAATAACCAAATATATTCAAGTGATCTGGTGATAAGAGTCAAGGAGTAGTACCCTTATTTTGAAATTAAGTTCTGCTATACAAAAGTAGAGATTTTTCATAGAGCATCTTTTCACAATTTATGTATGTCTCAAGTTTGAAATAGCAGTATTATACCTCTGAAAGTTGTCATAGTATGTCATCTTTATGTTTTATGTTACATACTGTTGGGCTATGGCTTTATTTTTGGATATTTTGCTTTTGTTTTTGTTTGAAGTTAATAGTCATGGAAAAATGGAAATGTGTCTTATATCCTTATTTTTTGTCTGGAAATAACAGTGAAATTAAATATTAAACTTAAAAAGCTAAAATAAATGAGGAATGAATCAAGCTCAAATATAGGAAAGGTGGGTTCTAAAGAAGTTCATAAAATATGGAAAAAAAATTCATACCTATTCCCAAATTTTCAAAAATCTCTTTTATAAGTATTTGCCAACCAATGTAAATTGAAGACTCTATCCACATCACTTCACTATATTCTCTTCATCTGTTCTGTTATTTCAATTTCAATTTTTGAAACTAGAGAGACTTCCAGAATCTTAGAACACAATAAATTGGCATTTTAAAAATATTTAAATTTGAGGATTATGAAAAATGCAAATAACTATGTAAATTATCTGATTTTGATTTTAAGTAATACCTGCGGAAATATGTCATTAAATAAATTCCTTGGTTTAAGGTTCACTATTTGTAATAACAGAGTGAAAGTCATTGTCAGTCTGTCTTTATATAGATGTTTTCAAAAATATTGATAATACACTGATTTTGACAGTAAAGGCAATGATGATTTATACTCATTTTATACTCTTTTTAAAAAATTCTGTCAATGCATGATTTTTGTGTTTTGCTTACCATAATGTCTAGTATATCATTGATCTGATTGATAGATGTTTACTTAATAGAAATAATAGAAATCAGAAAACTGTTTTAATAGAAATAATTGTCCACTTTAACTGTTTAATAGAAAAAAGTTAAAATGGACAATTACTCAAAATATTAGTTTAATATAGTTTTTAAACAATACAGACAAAATGATATGAATATAAGAAAGCAACTATCAACTTAAGAAGATACAGTATTATGAAGAGGAGCTAAAATATCATTAAAGCTCGTGAGATGACATAAGCTAAATCATGTAAAATTACTAGTTATCAGGACTGTCAACTGTTTCACACATTTTTGTTGTCAAATTTCTTTATGTGACAGGTACATAATTTTATGAATAAAATGCTATAAACATTTGCATCTAGCATGCTATAAAAACAACATAAATTCACCTCCAGCTATTTTTGGTATTCAGCAAAGCAAGTATCAGTGACTTAAATATGAGCTGGAATTCTATACATCACTAAAGCAGTGAAGCACTCAATAAATTTAAAATGCAAAATATCAACTGACACCTATTCTGGTCTTTTATTGGCATGCTTGCCTTTTCTAGAGCACTTTCAGGTATCATAATAATAAATATAGAATCTCACAGTATTATTAGGAGGAGCAGAGTTTATTTACAAAAATAACGCAGAAGGTGCATTCGCGATGAAATTTTATTCTGAACATCTGTGTTCTTGTAAATTGCTAGGCTGTTGGACTTTATATTCATTTATCAATTTCCATAAATATGTTTGTATCTAGTTTCATCATTTACTTCTCTATGATTAACCCCTTACAGTTACCTAGGATGAATTGTATTTCTTCTATAAATCACTCTTTACGCTTTCCCGTAGGCTTACTAAGAGCAAGGCTCTATGTCCGACTCTGACAAAGATGGCCACTGACTTCAAGGAGCATATGTTTCCGTACAGAAACAAAACATGCCACTCACGAACATCTGCACTAAAAGAAATCGTGTTGTACCTGTCATAAGATAAGTAAAAGGAACGTGTGATAGTAAGTGCAATGGTATTTAAGAACAAGGAAAGGAGGGAGTTGAAGCACATGTGAGACATAATCAAACAGAAACTGGGTGAATTGGGAGGCAAATGTAATACTTCTCTAGGAATTCTCTAGAAATGGACATCTGGATAACTGCGATTGGATTCTAACGGCAGGTCAGTATCCTTTTGTCCTTTGGTTGGGGTAGTGGAAACACAAAAGAGTCAATAGAGAAGCCACATTTATTCCACATATAGAAAAGATTTTTTTCCCCTCAAATGAACGCATCACAGGATTTCATAATAAATGGAGAAGACATATAATATTTTTAAAAACCGTTAGAACAATTTTGTGAAGTTAACATTAAAGGGCGTAATTTGAAAAGGGCATGGAATTAAACGATGAGTTGACGCAGTTTCATGAGGACAGATGGCATGCGGAATCAGTGCAGACTGTAATTGTGTCTAATAACAGACCACCACAACTAGAGTTGAACTTGTCAGATCCTCGCAGGAAAAACAGATGTTTTGTTGGTTTCATAATCCCAGCCTATTATACATTTGGAACAGCTATAGCTAATGACTTTTTATTCATGTTCTTTCTTTGACATCCAAATAGGGTATTTTTTGCTTATACAGCAAAGACATAGATGGAATGCAGAAAAATAGCATGAGCTGATTGGCTTACTCTTGTAACCGAAAGATATTTTGCTTTTAGATCTATAATAACTATAAATTCTAAAGTATTAAATGTTGGCAATATGCCCAATTAAATATTGGTGTTTATGTGCAGTTGGAAATAAGTGATTTGCATTTTTTTTGGCTATGTATAATTTGTTCCAACAAATCATGTGAAGTAATTTTGAGTTTCTTTTTACATTCCACAATAGAAATATTTAGTAATTTCTATGTATCTCAGTCCTTCCATGTACTATAAGATGTACACAACAATACATGTATGCAAGTATTTTTCAATACTATAATTTAGTTGGAGTATCAGTGTAATAATATGTTTGGATATTAAACATTTTCCTAAGTACTGTGTAAACATATGATTTATCATGATCTATATGAATCCGGTAGGATCACATATAATATGGGAGACAACAAAGTGACACAATTATGTGTGAAGGCAGAAATATGGGAGATCAGGAAGAGAGGAAATCATGATGAGTTGGAAGAATATGCTTGAGAATGAAGACGTCAAGAAAGAGACAAGATTTGGATGGGCAGAGCAAAAAGAAAAAGGTATATATTGGGATGGATGATTGCTATGGGTTGAATTACGATGTCCCTTCCAAAATTCATGTTGAAACTTAATCTCCAATGCAACAATATTAGCAGGTGTGGCCTTTGGTAGGTGATTAAGTCATGAAGGTTTCACACTCCTGAATGGGACTAACACCCTTATAAAAAGACTTGAGGTTGAAGGGAGCTCTCTTGCCCTTCCATCTCTTTCTCCATGTGGGGACACAGCATCTGTCCCTTCTGGAGGACGCAGCAACAAGGCACCATTGTGGAAGCAGAGACTGGACTGTCACTGGACACCAGTTCTTGATCTTGGATTTTCCAGTCTCCAGAACTGTGAGAAATAAATTTCTGGTCTTTATGAATTACCCAGCCTGTAGTATTTTGTTATAGCAGAACAAATAACTTAATACAAGAATTTTTTTTCATTTGACACTTATCATTTTTGGAGGCAGAATGCATAAAGAGCACAGGGCAAGTGTTGGAATCACATTGCCTTAGTTCAAATACCAGCTCAACCATGTATTTATAGTATAACATAAAAAAACCACTTAATTCCTCTATGTCACCGCATATTCATCTGAAATAGAATTATTGAATGTATTATATAGAACATTACATATGCTTAAAATGAATTTTTCAGAGAAGATACATTCTTAATTTCCTTAAAGATTATACAATAACTAGAGCAGTATCATAAATTAATGCTTGGGAATTTTGTCATTGTGGATATAGGCAACACATTCTTCTCTTTTTAAAATACTAGTACTTTTTGGGAAGGTTTTTTTTATTGCTGTTTCGATTTCAGATCTAGATATTGGTCTATTCAGGAATTCTATTTCTTCCTGGTTGAGTCTGGGAAGGCTGTGTGTTTCTAAGAATTTGTCCATTTCCTCCACATTTTCCAGTTTGTGTGCATAAAGATTTTTGTAGAATTCATAGATGATATCATGTATCTCTGTGGCATTAGTCATGATTTCTCCTTTCATGTTTCTGATGGAGGTTATTAGAGCTTTTTCTTTTCTGCTCTTGGTTAGTCTAGCC
>JAQIFY010005500.1:0-10998 GCA_028533085.1 Varecia variegata | reverse complement strand
GACAGTCTGGAATCCAATCCTGGAAAACATGTTAATGCTGTGACTTTATACAAGCAAATTAAACTACCCAACTTCAGTTTCTCATCTAAAAAAAGGGGATACTAATATTTCCTACTTCATTGGGTCATTGTGAATTCATATGTCAAGTGTTTAGAACAGAATCTAGCAAACATGTCCTGTGTTACCTATAACAGCAACAACAACAATATCATTATTGGTTCAGCACACTGCCTTACCAATAGTGGGAATTTAGCATTAAATATGTTGATTGGAGCAGAGTAGTGCAGCGGAAGCATGCCGGGCCCATAAATATGTTGATTGGCTTAATAGGCACTTGTTTGTGTCAGATATATCTACCTGCCACAAATAAGTGCCAAACAAATAAATAACAGTTTGTTGCATAATTATCCTAAATATAAATTATGAAGAATGCATCCAAAAGTTTTCTTTACAACGTAAGTCAAAGTTCTGATGAACAAAAGTTGTTTTGTAGCTTTGCACAGTCATTTCAAGCATCTGAACTTTTATTGATATTTCCCCTTTATTAAGTTTCTGTTCAGTGCATTACAGGATTTCTGAACTCTTGGTAATGATGTTTTGCTGACTTCTATTATGTCTGAAATTGTACAATGCCAAAAAGAGAATTTGGAAGTACTGACTACTTGTCCTTCACTATTAATACTTTTTTTTTGTTTTGTTTTTTTTGTTTTTATTTCAGCTTATTATGGGGGTACAAAAATTCTGGTTAGATATATTGCCCATGTCCCTCCCATTCCCCCGAGTCTGAGCTTCAAGCGTTTCCATTCCCCAGACAGTGCACATCGCACTCTTCATAATACTTTTTTTTTAAAAAAGAAACTTTCCTGCAAACTTGTAATTAGACTGAAGTAATATTAATTATAAACTTGGACAGAAATTAGAGAACATAAATTTTAAGGTTGACATTGTATAAAGAATTCACATAGAATTGTGTATGAATTCTTTATACAATCACTAAATTATATTTGTTCCTTAGTAATATGATTATCAATTTGTTTTTTTTTTTAAAGAATTATTAGCCTTCTTTCTTTAAAATGCAGACTTCATCAATTCTAAAAAACAAAAATATTTCTCAGAATCAAGAACCTAACATCTCATTGCTTGGGGCCTGCCTGGACCTGAATCTGGAGCACAAGAACCTAAAAACACCACTTTTCTACACCAAGAATCTGTACCAGTAACAAATGATAGTAATTTCCTGGAGGAGGTGCCAAAGTATGAAGAAAGATCCTTGGGCAGAATGTCTGTGCAGGGTCTGCTTAAATCAGAGACACATACATTTAAAAACCCCTCTGATAATCCAGGCATTGTACCAAGCAGAAGGTAGCAGCATCTCACAGATGGAGAAATTTTCAGTCCTCAATGCACTAAAAATAACTATAACAATAAAACCCCCAAATATATTCCAACTCCTGAGAGATGGACTCATCCCCCTACATTAATAGCTTTAGAAAAGCAGAGGAAAGACCATATGTGAGTGTTAATATAATTTATCTCAATATCATTGAACCAATATTCAATAAAAAATTATGACATACTAAAAAGCAACCAAAGTAGTACCCATTTTCAAGAGCTAAACCAATCCATTGAATTAAACACAGAAATGATCTAGATATTGGAATTATCAGATAGGCACTTTAAAATATCTAAAATTAATATGTTAAAGGATCTAGTTAACAAGTTGGCCAACATGCAGGACCATGGGAAATTTAAGCAAGGAGATGCAAATTATAAACAGGAAAAGTTTTTAAAAATCTCAAACTACATGATGGGTGCGATGTGCACTGTCGGGGGAGTGGACACTCTTGAAGCTCAGACTCGGGGGGTTGGGAGGGGCATGGGCAATGTACTTAACCAGAACTGTTATACCCCCATAATAAGCTATAATAAATAAAAAAAAAAATCTCAAACTATCAGAGATGAAGAGTTCCTTTCATGGGATTATCATTACACTTTACATAGCTGAAGACAGAATTGCTAAACTTAAAGATGAGTCAATAGAACTTATCTTAAATGCAACACAAAGAGAAAACGAGTGAAAAAAAAATGCAACAGAGCACCCAAGAGCTGTAGAACAGTATTATAATAAATGGATTAACATACATATAATTGTAGTCTCAGCAGGAAAAGAGTACAAAAATGGGGCAGAAGGACTATTTTGAGAGAAGGATAAATACAAAAAAAAAAACCCACAAAAAAACAAACAAACAAAAAACCACACCCTGAGTCTATCATAGATGAACTAAAAAAACAAATACGAAGAGAAAATCTTGAAGCAGCAAAGGAGTAAAATGAAATGCTTTACATGCAGGCCAAAAAAACTAAAACGAAAACAGTTTTCTTGTCAGAAACATTGTAAGCCAGAAAATAATGAAGTGATATCTTTAAAGTCCTGCAAGAATAAACATACGATACTCTGAATCCAGAATTTTATACCCAGAAGAAATACAAGATACTAACATCACAGTAGTTATCTTCCTTTTTAGATCACATCATTTTTCCCAGCTAAGGTAATCACAATATTGACATTTCAATGTGTATAGCTATTTGCAATTCAAACTTAATACATTTGTGTCAGGCAGACTCTCAAATGGCTTCTTCTTGAGTGTGAGTGGGACCTATGACTTGCTTTTGACTGATAAAATGTGACAAAAGTGATGGGAGTCACTTCTGTGATTATGTTACATCAGATTGTAAGTTCCGTCTTGCTAACGGACCCTCTCAACTGCCTTGTTGGCTTCCATATTGCGATGGACTGAGTGTGGCCTCTGAAAATTGGCCAGCAAGGAACGGAGGCCACCTCCAGCTGTGACAGCCAGCAAAGAAACAAGGCCCTCAGTCCAGCAACCCAGGAAGAATGGAAGCATGTCAACAACCACATGAGCTTGGAGGTGGATCCTTCACCTGCGAGCTTTCAGGTGAAACCCCAGCCCTGGCTGACACCTGGATTGCAGCCTCCTGAGAGAAGAGAACACGAAACAGAAGACCTGGCCAGGCTGTGACAGATTTATTATCTGTAGAAACTGAGAGATATTAATAATACAACATTGTGTATGCCGTGCAAGCTGTGAAGTGTGGTAACATTGTTACGCAGCAATAGATAACTAACGCAACATCTAAAGCCGGATTCTCTCTGGGAATGCAAAAAGGGATTTGAAAAAAATCATTCCATTCTTTTCCAGTTTTTTTATTTGCTCACTCCTCCCCTTATATTCCTCCCAGTGTGTTTTATTTCTCTTCCCTGTTTTATTCTTTTCCTCCCTTCCCTTCCCTTTATGTTTTGTATACACATTCCTTCCTTTTCCATTCTTTCTCTTTGCTTCCTACTTTCTTTCTTGGTAAATTGCACAGTTATCTTCCTAGTCACTTTGAAGGTTTGGGCATATTGCTGGCTTATTATGTAAAAGTGCACAAGGTGATCTCTCCCCTGCCAGCAGAGGCCTGGAATTTGGACATATGGCTGAAAGGCCTGTGCAGTGATGTTTATTCACAGGGAACAATCAGTCACCTCGATGCATTTTCAACCTGATTGCAACTTCAAGCCAGAAATGTATTCTTCTGGAAAAAAGATTCCTTTGTTATTGTTGAAGCAGAGTGGCAGAACAGGGCAAGGTGTGAATTCTTTATTTTCTTCCTTTTTACCTTCAGATGATTTAATTTTATACATGGTTTTTAAGGATAGATATTATAGATAAGTTTGAGTTTTAGGTCCCAAGCATGGATCTTTTGGAGGAAAGTAGGTTGAATTTGTGGAGTTTGATGAAAATAGACCAACGGAGTTGTAAGAAGCTGAAACAGATGAAAAGGTGAGAGCTGGATGCATATTTTCCCAACACCCATCCTGTAACGGTATCTGCATCTATGTGGAAAAGTCCAGCAGATTGTTTCCGGATAATAGTATCTATATTATGGTCATTAAATATGAAATGTCCAATTCTGAATAAAAAGTGTAGTTTATTATATCTCAAACAAGAAGCAGCACAATTAACCAACATATCTACCTGAACTATCAACACAGTTTTGCCATCCTAACAGTAGCTTCCCTATGCCAGCAGTGAAGAAGCCTGGAGAGCGAGTGGTGATGAAATCCCAAAAGGTGTTTTCCACAGGTTGTTGAGAATTGAATATTTTTCCTTTCAAGAAGCAGTCCAAAGTCTGGACGAAGAGGCAGTCAGTTGGTACAAGGTCTGGTGAATACAGTAGACGACAGAGAGTTTCCACATCCAGCCTCTATAGTTTGAGCAGAGTTGTTTGTGTGACATGTGGTCCAGCGTTGTCTTGCAAGAGGATTGGCCTGTTTCTATTGACCAATCTCGCTTGCTTAGTCACAAGCATCCTCGTCATTTCATCCAATTGGTTGAGTAGACATCTTCTGAATGGATTGACCAGTTTTCATGAAACCGTAGAGGATAATACCAGTGCTGGACCACCAAACAGATACCATTAGCTTTTCTTTTGATGAATATTCAGTTTTAGACTGTATTTCTGCACTTCATCTTTATCCATCCATTGTGCTGAATGCTTGCAATTGTCAGAAAGAATCCATTTTTCATCACACACAAAAATACGGTGTAGAAATTGTTCCCCTTTATGTTGTGACAGCAAAGAAAGGCAAACTTCGAGACGATTTCTCTTCTGACACACGTTTAATTCCTGCGGCACCCATCTATCCAGCTTCTTTACCTTGTCCATTTGTTTCAAATGGTCCAATATTGTTGGAACAGTAACGTCAAATCTTGATGCTAATTCATGCGTAGGTTCAGATGGATTTGCTTCCACTATAGCTTTCAGCTCATCATTATCTACCTTGGTCTCAGGTTGCCCATGTAGCTCATTTTCAAGGTTAAAAATCACCACAATGGAACTCAAACCATCGATGTACTGTGTGTTCATTAGCTACATCCTTCCCAAACACTTCATTGCTATTTCAAGCTGTCTGCTTTGCATTGATTTCACAATGGAACTCATATTCAAAAATAACATGAATTTTTGACTTATTCATGTTTTCACAAAAATTGCTCTAAAAAAATTTGAAAGATGATTACAAGCCACAATGTGCATTTGAAAGACTGAGGATGTAACCTTCACAATAAAAATAAAGCAAGAAGTGTCAAAGTGAAATGTCAGAGATATCAACTGTCAAACTTAGTACTTAAGGAAATCGGACATTTCAGATTTAATAACCTTAATATTTCTTGCTCTCATGGTGTCTTAATTTACATGATTTTCCCCTAGCACCCACACAATCTTCCTGCCCTCTCTTGCTGTGTCATTTCCATCAACTCCAGCCTTTCTGGACCACTTATTACCATAGGCCAAATCATGCACTTGAAATTGTTTGGGCTGTTTTTTCCTTAAATATCAGAATGATCTGCCATTCCACCTTCCCCTTAGAGAAGCTCTGATCATGTTTCATCTCAAAACATACCTCCACTATTAAGTCATTTCTGATCTCAAAGTCAGAATTTAAATCTGTCCTCTGTACGGTGGCAGTGAGTGTCCTGGTACTCCGCTTAGGAGTCATTTTGCAAGTCATTATGTCTTCCTGCCTCGCTAGAGTTTAGGCTTCTAGATAGGAAATTACTCTTTTATTTTATTTTCTTCTCTCTAGGGCCCCAAATTGTAGATTTCATAAAATATTAGTTCAATATTTTCTTGATACCAGTTCATCTGCTAAACTTAAAGTAAAAATCCACCTCCCCCACCAAAAGAAATAATTTATTTTAAAGTGGCAAATAAACATATAGCTTTGTGAAGCTGTTACAAAAATCAATATTAATAAATCAAATATACCAATTGAAGCCATGTTTCCTAAGCAACTGAACAACAATTTCCCAACTCTATTTTTTCCAAGCCATTCTCTACTGCACAGACTTGGAGAGTCTATAAAATTAAGGTCAATTTAACTTCTGCTCAGCAGGAATACAACAGCAAAGTTCAGTAACTTGCCAAGAAAAAACACCCTCACATTTTCTTTAGGAGTCCTTAGATTATAAACTTTTATACTTTCCAATGTATGGTTAGAGTCTCATTTTCTTTCAGTAAGGTTTAAATATTTCCTTTGCTTTCTTCTTCCTAAAATACTTTTTGGAAACAAAAGTCATCTAAATTTGTATAAATAACATTATCAGTCTAAATGTTGTCTAATCAAGTAGCTGCTACTTGCAAAAGTAATCAGAAAACACAAATGTAAACTAGAAAAATACTAATATTTATAACCTCATTAATACAAAATCATTTCTATTTATTTAGATATCTCACATTTTCATTCAGTTGCTTCCACAAATTTTTTTATCATTGAACCTGGAGAGAATGGTGTCATTGTTCCAGCTCATGATATTTTCACATAATAAAGAAGGCAACATATTTCAATATGTTTTAAATACAGCTACTTCTGTGTGTCTATTTATAAAATTAAAATACCTATATCATTTAAAGGCTTTATATGCTAAAATAGAATCTGACTTACTGTTCCTGGTAACAAAAAACAGGCACTTAGTAATGTTTTTATTAATAATGTTAATCATTTTACATTAAGCACACTTTCTTATCTGAAACTTAAAAATAATAATAAAGCACTTAGCAATACAGAGTGATTACTTGGGCATTTTAACTTCACAGCTTGTTTTGAAAATATCAATGGGGAAAAGGTACAACATGCCAGAGATACGGCTTTTAATTCTGAGCAAGGATATGACAAATTGCATGACCAGCTGTGCTTTAGTTTTTTGGAAGATCATTCATTACATAACATCAATAATTTTGACACCTTGAACATTAGCTTTTCTTATGAAATTGAAAGTATGTTTAAAGTTTTCTAATGCATAAATTTCACAGAAGTTAGTATACAGCTAGATCATAAGAAAAAGTTGGCTGACTGAAAGACTGACATATGGAATAAAGGCAAAATTTTATTTTTTTAAAAAAGTGGGTAAATATACATGGGCTCTAATTAAGATATTCTGCAAATTCTCTTTTATTTAGAGGACATACAATGAAAAAATCAAGAGATCAGTGGATTTTTTCAAAGCATAGTAATTTTGTTTTTGAAAGAATCTTATTTAATACCTTTAATAATCTCACTGAGTACCCCAGCACTTGATTTAATCTTAAGGAATAACTTACAAAATAATGTATGATTATTGGGTTTTTGTAAGGAATTTAAAAATTTATTATGCATCTTACTATATTCAAATTTCCAGTTTCAAATGTATTTAATTAAGCTCAGATTCAAAATAAAGTGCTCACTATAAGAATTTTATAATTTTTTAAAAAATTGGAATAAAATTTTTAAACATTTAATTATATAAGGTATCTAACTCCCTTATGTATGATTGTTTACCTGAAAACATACCAAGATTAGCAACCTGTCCACAAACATTCTTTGAGTTTCTGGATATAGAGTCTATGAGTGTGGTTTCCACGTTCATCGTGACAACACAGAGCCTCCTGTGTATGCTCCTGAACATACACAGGAGGCTTCACACTCAAGACCTCCATATACGTGGAGTGGGTATCCCTAAGTCCTCCTGAAGGTGGGATGATGCATGTCAAATACTACATGGACAGTTACTGATAGGAAACCTACAGCACTGGGGATAGTTGCAAGAGGAGTGTTAAAAGAGAAGGGTGACTAAAAATCAGATTACAGTGGAAGAGGGTGAATGGAATGGAGCATAAAACACTTCAAGAACGTCAGTGGTGACAGAGAAAGGGAGGATAGCTTGAAGATCAAGGAAAGTTAATTTAAAACATATTTTCAAGGCTTAAGGATGGGAGTTAAGAATCTCTGGAATGGTAAATATGGCAGGACACAGACAGCATAATTGATTTCATCATTTATTGAATTTTTTTCACTGTAAAGGATTAGATGTTTTGGGAGATTGCTATTAGGTTATTAAGTATGAAATGTCTGATTTCCTTAAGTACTGAGTTTTGGATTATTTTCTATCATTTTTAAGTGAATATTCATTCCAAAGGAGTGATTCCAGATCCACATGCTACTAGTGTGGATTTCGTTATTTATTTACATTATTTACCACAAACCAAATTTTGTTCCGTGTACCATTAAATATTTAATTATGATTTTTCCCACTATGAAGTTATTTGTGGACAGTTTACAGAAACAGAAAAATTGTCTTGTAAAATTGACTTCTCTGTTTTTCAGAAAATCAGGTTTATTTAGGTATAATAATGATAAAAGTGCTTATGTATATTAAATATGCATTTAGCAAGAAATATTCTCAGGTATTTAAGGACAATGAAAAACGAAAATATGGTTCTTCTTCAATATATTTAATACACATTAAATTAAAAAGAAGTAAATCAGTCTATTTATGGCATGTGTTAATTACATATTGCTGCTGTAAAATATCACTGCAAATTTAGTGGTTTACAACATGTATGATTTGACATTTCTGGAGGTCAGAAGACCAAAGTGGTTCTCAATGGGTTAAAATGGAGTCAGCAGAGCCATGTTCCTTCTAGAGGCTCCTAGGGAAGAACCCAGTTTGTGTTTTCAAGCTTCTAGAGGTCCCTGCATTCTAGGGCTCGGGTCCCCTCCTCCACCTTCAAAACCAGCCGAGAAATAGGCAGAATATTTTCTGAATTTGACCTCGTTTTGTGCCTCCCTCTTCCACATTAGAGGATCCTGTGATTACACTGGGACTCCCCCAACCCCTGGCAATCGCCACTCTCTGCTTCGACGAGTTAGACTATTTTAGATTCCACATACAAGTGAGATCATGCACTATTTGTCTTTCTGTGTCTGGCTTATTTCACTTAGCATAATGTTCTCTGTGTTCATCCATATTTCACAAATGGCAGGATTTCCTTCTTTTGTAACACTGAATAATATTCCATTGTATATATACTACATTTTCTTTATCTGTTCATCCGTTCGTTGCCAGGCATTTAGTTTGTTTCCATATCTTGCTATTGTGAATAATGCTGCAATTAATGTGGGAATGTACATTATTTTTACATATTGATTTAATTTCCTTTGGATAGATACCCAGAAGTGGGATTGCTGAATCATACCATAGTTCCATTTTCAATTTTTTTAGGAACCCACATACTATTTTCTATAATGGCTGTATTAATTTACATTTCCATCAACAGTGTACAAGTGTTCCCTTGTTTCTGCATTCTTGTCAGGACTTGTTTTCTTATGTCTTTTTAATAACAGCTATTCTAACAGGTATGAGATGATAGCTCATTGTGGTTTTAATTTGCATTTCCCTGATGATTAGTGATGTTGAACATCTTTTCATATACCTTTTCATAGGCAATTTGTATGTTTTTCAAGAAATGTCTACTGAGGTCATTTGCCCATTTTTTATTTGGATTACTTGTTTTTTTTGCTGTTCAGTTGTATGAGTTCTGTATATATTCTGGATATTAATTTATTTCCAGGTGAATAGTTTGCAAATATTTTCTACCATTCTACATGTTGACATTTGATTCTGTTGATTATTGTCTTTTGCTGTGGAGAAGCTTTTTAGTTTGATGCAATCCCACTTGTCTATTTTTGCTTTTGTTGCCAGTGCTTTGGAGTCATGTTTAAAGATCTTTGCCAAGACCAATGTCAAGAAACATTTTTGTATGTTTTCTTCTAGTAGTTTTACAGTTTTAAGTCTTGTGTTTAAGTCTTTAATCCATTTTGAGTTGATTTTTGTATATAGTATAAGGCTCCAATTTCATTCTTTTTCATGTGAATACCCAGTTGTCCCAACACCATTTATTGAAGAGACTGCCTTTTCCCCATTGTGTATTCTTGGCACTCTTGTCAAAGATCAGTTCACCATAAGTGTGTGGACTTATCTAGCATCTCTATTCTGTTCTATTGGTCTATATGTCTGTTTTTATGCCATTACTGCACTGTTTTAATTACTGTAGCTTTGTAATATATTCTGAAATTAGGAAGTGTGATGATATTCATAATTCATCCCTCTCTTACTTGGTGCTATTGATGCCATATGCTCTACTCTTACTTATGCTGTAAAGACATAATTTATTGGTACTGTCTTTATTTTATTCACTCATATATATTTTAGAACAACTAAAAGTGAAAATATACATTTTATAGTTATTGTTTATTTAGCACATACATTCCTTTGACTGAAGAGCTTCCTGTAACATTTCTTGTAGGGGAAGGCTGTTGTTAATACATTTTGCCTTTTTTTTTTTTCTTTTAATTCCCTTTTAGTTTTGAAGGATGCTTTTGCTGGTTAAAAAATTCTGGGTTAACTTTTTCTCAGCACTTCAATGATACCACTCTACTGTCTTTTGGATTGCACATTTTCTGTTTAGTAGACAGCCATAATTCTTATCTTTATTTTTCCAAACATAGTATGTCCTTTTTTGTTGGTAATCTTTAAGGTTTGCTTATCTTTGGCTTCAAGCAGTTTTAATATCATGTGTCTAGATTCTTGTTTGTTGGTGGAGGTAAATGATTTTTATGCCTTAAAAGTACATTTTTCTTTTTTTCTTTCCCTCCCTCCTTTCACTCCTTCCTATTTTCTTCCTTGCTTGCTTCCTTCCTTTTTTCCTTCCTTCCTTCCTTCTGTTCTTTCTTGCTTTCTTTCTAAGCCTTTGGTCTTGGAGTTGAACCAATCCATTTGGAACCTACGTTGAGACTGTTCATTTTTGTTGCTGTTGTTTCTCAGGTTACCCTCAGCACAGTGCAGACTTCAAACTCCTCCAATGTTTAAGGTGAGGGCTGGTTTGCCAGAGACTTTCTCCTGAATGTCTTTGCACCATCAGATTTAGGTATTTCCTTTGTGCACACACCCTGTGTGCTCTGATCCTCCTTTGAAAGTGGACTCTTACTACTTACTTGACATTTGCTCATCTGCAGATAGGAGTGCAAGGGCAAAGAATGCTCTCTTTTATTTTTTCTCAGCCCCAGTGTTTGGCAGGGACTCTATCACTAGATTTTGGATGTGGGTTATTGTTAGG
>JAQIFY010005499.1:0-10999 GCA_028533085.1 Varecia variegata | reverse complement strand
CAGGTCGTTCCAGGGGTAGAGGAGGCATGAAGGATGACCGTCGGGACAGATACTCTGCGGGCAAAAGGGGTGGATTTAATACCTTTAGAGACAGGGAAAATTATGACAGAGGTTATTCTAGCCTGCTTAAGAGAGATTTTGGGGCAAAAACTCAGAATGGTGTTTACAGTACTGCAAATTACACCAATGGGAGCTTTGGTAGTAATTTTGTGTCTGCTGGTATACAGACCAGTTTTAGGACTGGTAATCCAACAGGGACTTACCAGAATGGTTATGATAGCACTCAGCAGTATGGAAGTAATGTTCCCAATATGCACAATGGTATGAACCAACAGGCATATGCATATCCTGCTACTGCAGCGGCACCTATGATTGGTTATCCAATGCCAACCGGATATTCTCAATAAGACTTTAGAAGTATATGTAAATGTCTGTTTTTCATAATTGCTCTTTATATTGTGTGTTATCAGACAAGATAGTTATTTAAGAAACATGGAAAATGCAGAAATGACTGCAGTGCAGCAGTAATTATGGTGCACTTTTTCGCTATTTAAGTTGGATATTTCTCTACATTCCTGAAACAATTTTTAGGTTTTTTTTGTACTAGAAAATGCAGGCAGTGTTTTCACAAAAGTAACTGTACAGTGATTTGAAATACAATAAATGAAGGCAATGCATGGCCTTCCAATAAAAAATATTTGACGACTGAATTAAGTGGAAATTGTACTTTATTTTACATATATAATGCCATGTAAAACTGCTTAGATGGTCTTTTTTTTAAATCATAAAAACTAAATGACTGTTCCTTTCCATTCTTTAATTTGGGAGGTTGGGAGAGGGGAGAATCAGCAGGCCCTTTACAATAACCTATTTATATTGCTAGAATGAAAATGGATTGGTTTAGGTGAATTTTAATTACAGGCTAAATTGCATAAAAGTTCTGTCAGCTCCCAACATCAGGAGAGTCACTCTAATAGCCTATTTTCCTTATTTCTTAGTATGGTTAAATGAGAACTAGTAAAATAGATAAAAAATCAGTTGTATAATGTGAACAACTTTTTCAAGAGATTTATATTCATGCTCTTGACTATATTGTGAATTACTGAAATGTTAAAGCCAAAACACTAGTGTAGACCTTCAAGATGTCCCAATAGCCAAGTTTGAGTCTCTATAATGGACTGAATTTGCACAGTATCCATAGTGCAGGTTACTGGCAGATCCTAGTCTTCACAGGCTCCCTGGGGCTTGTTAGTCACATTGGAAGTCATGAATGTCTTTCCAATAATTCAGGGAATTTTAGAGATCTCCAAACTGAGGTCTACATACTAACAAGGAAAAAAACCTCATTAAAATTAATGGTTAATCAGGAGGCAATATAACCAAAAGCACAGCAAGTAAAAGTCTTCATGTTAGGAGGAGGTTCAACATTGGTTTATTGCTAGATAGATCCAGGGGATAGCTTTAGATTTAACTTTGGCTCACCAACCTAACTTTCTAATCTTTTATTTCAGTAATAGAAATAGGTCTGAATGTCTTCCCAGAGAGTCTGGTATATGTGTTTTTGCCAGAAGAGAGGTCTTCAGGAGATTTTATTTAAATTCTGATTATTAAACTGAGGCTTTAATGTTAATGCCTTATGTCTAAAATGTAAAATTAGGATTTGTTGGGGGTGGGGGCTGGGATGAGGAGTGGTATTTCTAGGACTAATACATTGAAATCTAATTCAGCCTTTAGTAACCTGAATGGTTTTCAGTGGCATGGTTAAGTCAAATTCATGGTTTTTAACTTAGAAGAAATTTTTGGGGGGTAGGTTGGAGCATTTATTAATTACATATTCTACTGTTCAATGTCTTAACGTGGGCCTTTTAATTTGTAAACACTGACATTATTGTGGGGCTGTGGAAAACATTTACCTATTTACCTTTGAAGTTTTAAAAGACAGTCCACTTTTTAGCATGTGTGTTGTGTCCAGCCTGTGGTTGTCTTAATAAATGTGAATTTTCTCCCCATTCTCTCTTTTATTTATTTGCGGTAATAGGCCTTTTCCCCTGGTGGGAATTCTTGAGTGTGAAAAACTCTTGGTAATAGTACCCAGCTTTGCAATTACTATAATTGCTTTCCAGCAATACGTGCCACTTTCTAGCTTGACTTTTTTTTTTTTTTTAACCATTTTACATACACAAGGAATTACTTCCTGTGCCTGTCCTACAGCACCTTAGCCATGACCAAAAACTCCTTTATTAACTCAGTTGCTAAGCTATTGCCCTTTCCTCATAAACTGCCCCTTCCTGGCAATCTAGTGCTGCTTCCTTTCTCCTAGGCTATTAATCTTTCAAGTTTCCTACACCCACTTTAAAGGGAAGCTAGTGCAGGCAGTCATGGGCTTTGGAATCAACCGTTTTCTTCTTCAGTCTTTGGCCGTACCACTTCTCCACTACCTGAACAATTTTCCTAAGGTCTCTTCCTGTTTAGATGGAGATTGTAAAGTCAAGTCTGCCAGGTGATAGTGGGTCTCTGTTGTGAGCACTCGTCTTACTGCATGTTTTGATGAACCGGTAGAAGAGTCCTCTGGTAGAAGAAATTGGAGCCTATACATAAGTGGTTCTCTGTATCACCAGGAGGGCTTGTTGAAAACGTTGTGGGGGGAGGGTGCCCTCAGCAGTTAGTTTTTAATGCATTCCCAGGTGATGTAAGTGCTGCTGACTGGGCCTGCCCTTTCCGAGACACTGCAGCATGCAGGGCAACTACCCCTAACCCCGTCACACAGCGCCACAGCCCCACCGCACCGAGGGGTTAAGCTTCAAGACAAACTGTTCTGGAATTAGGCCTGCTGAGAGCAACACTGCCTGGTTATGAAGGCCTGGGTCGTCAAACCACCGTAAAGTACTAAAACTATCCTCTAAAATAGGAACCAAACTTTATTTTCCTGACACTTTAGATTGAAAAAAGTGTATTTAAATGGTGACTCGGCAAACACCGAATTAAAATTTTGATAGTTTATCTGGATTGCCAAGAAACTAAGAAAGGTAAAGCTGAACAGTGGCTATGGCATGGTAATGAAAAGTAGATGGGGGTAACTTTTATCGGTGCTAACCCTAAGAGGAAAGATAGGCTATTGGGGGGCGGAGGGCGGCGCGATACGAAGAATAAGCTAGCAGAGAAAGGCCATTACACCTCGCATCACCCATGGCGGGCGGGGAATGGCTGCGGAGGGCACACCCGGAAAGCAGAGACGCACTTCCGGGGCGGGACCTGCCGCCCACGTGCACGCTCACTTCCGTCGCGCCTGAGCCGTCTCCGCTACAGCCTCTGGTGCCATTGTGGCGGTTTATGGGGATCACCCGACCGATGGGAGCGTGTGCTCTTTAACTCCTGAAGGAGATGCGCTCTCGTGCAGCAGTCAGAACCTGCCGTAAAGTCTGCAGGTGCCTGCTGTCTGGGTTTGGCGGGCGAGTAGATGGGGGGCAGCAGGCGCAGTTGACGGAAAGCAGTAGCTCGCGCGGAGGGTACCTGGGATCGCACGCTGAGCTCCCCCGGGGCAGCGAGCCGACCGAAGCCTCCGGGTTTGGAGAGGGAAGCGAGGAGCTGTTAGAGATCTGTCAGAGAAGGCATTTCCTAAGTGGAACCAGGAGGCAGCTTAGCCGAGATTCTCTTCTGAGCGGGTGCCACCCTGGCTTTGGACCCTTGGGCATAGAGTTGCGGAAGAATCTGGCCTCAGAATGGTGGTCCTCAGTGGTGGTGTTCAGGGAACAGGTCTTCCCTGTGGACGCCCTCCACCACGAACCAGGCCCTTCACTGCCCGGGGACAGTGCCTTCAGGTTAGTTTCTGCAGAAACTCTACGAGAAATCTTGCAAGACAAAGAGCTGAGTAAGGAACAGCTAGTAGCTTTTCTTGAGAACTTACTAAAAACTTCTGGGAAACTACGGGAGAACCTTTTTCACGGTATGCTTCACGATTTCATACTTTGAAACAGGTGTCGGGTGGAAAGGCAGTCTCACTCGATTTGGGGGATTGCAAGGGGCTCTTCTTTGCCATGCAAAGGAAACCTTTTTGCAATAGTATATTAATAGTGCTCTCCTCTGGAGAAAACTGGTCCATGGATCAGTTCCTTAAAGAATCTGTCCAGAGGACTTGAACGCTCTGTCTTGGGACTTGGGAATTATACGGGGCATCCCATATAATTTTAGAGTTCAGTTGAGCAGCCCTAGAATTAGGACCTTAATTCAATCCTGTGTTTGAACAGTTTGTTCGTTGTTACCAAAATGGTTACAAATACTTCCACAATTACTCTTCTATTTTACACACAACTCATCAAGAGCTCATTTTTCTAGACCAAAAGGAAGTTACCCTCACTCAATTTTTGTTACTGAACGTAATTTACAACCTGTTGTTTGAAGATCTCTCTAGGTAATTTTTGAGCCTGCCAAATAGTATGACTAGTCAAGCTTTATGAGTGACTCTTGAGTGAATACACAGTAATTTGAGGGCATCATTTGCCTTTAAAGTCAACACAATTGCAGAGATTCTGAAAAAAGTTCAGGTTCTTTACAGGACAGACTGGCTGCAGGTGTCTGCAAAATGCTGCCCTTGCCATTTTGGTATTATAAAGTAACTTAAAATAACCTGAATGTTCTTGGTTCTGAGAATTCAGTGCCTGTATTAATATAGCCTTTTAAAGATTTCTTTAATGAAATAAAGTAAAACAAACGGGTGATAAAGGTGACACTTTTGATTTGTAGTACTTTAATTATTCCATGATGGCTTTACTTTGAGGGAGTTAAATCACTGTCTGCTCATTTACCATGGCCCAGAACAAATCAGTCTTGTCTTCCCTATCACTGTTGAATGAAATCACCATCCTCCCAGTTGCACAGACTTTGAAAATGAGATTTCGCTCTTCTGGGTATCCATTCATTCTATTGATGTGGCAAGCATTTTCTTGCCTTCAGGAAACTTAAATTGACCTAATTGCCAAATCCTTTGGTTGTCTAGAGCAAATCCTTGCTCTCTTTAGTCCAAGTCTGAACTGTTGTGGTAGCCTCTACTTACGAATAGCTTTTTAAAATTTTCAGCCTTTATGTCTCCAAATATTGTTACTGCCCCATTCTCTATCTTCTGTCTTTCTGTGACTGATTACACACGTTAGACCTTTTCCCCCATCTTGTCATCATGTCACAAGATGTGGAAAATTAATAATCATTAATGTGTGATTAATGGACACATTAATCATGTTTTAAGGTCCATGTCTAATAACTGAAAACTATCTGTTTCCAGTATCAGTTTTTCTCTGGGCTTTTGGTCATTTGGACTTTTATACTGATACTCTACGTAATTTGCGTATAAAAAATTATAGAGATAATTTGAGGCTTTGGTTGTTGGTTTCTTCTTCCTGGGAGGATTTACTTTTGCTTCTGGCAGATAGCTAGAGTGGAGACATGCCTTCTTAATACAATCAGGGATTAAACTGATTAGAGGCTGAGCTTCATTCAGTCTTTTCGCTTCAACTTTGTTCTCCTACAGTGTAGCCTTTAAATGCCCCAAATGAAAGCCTAGGGTGTATCAGTACAATTTTTTGTACTTCCCCATCCCATAATATGGCAAGAAGTTCTACTTAGCATTTCAGCTTCTCAGCTCTGCTATTTGAGAGTTGGAAAAGCTCCACTAAATGTTGAGTTCACCTCTCTGCTCTTCCTTGCTTTCAAAATTTTGGACCCTCAAGTCCTTGCTGCCTTGGTAGCTCTCTTATGTCTTTAAACAGATTTTTAAAAAAATTTTTTGGACCAGTTTTTCTTAACAGCTTGTCTACTCAAATCAATTTGAACACAGTGCTGTCATTTAATGGGATTTAGTCTAAGTGCATAAAGAACTACAAAGACATTTTGAACTTTTCTTAGATTCATTCAAAGTAGAAATGTTGGAGTTACAATTCTGAAGCTATTTCATGTGTATTGTAGGATAAATAAAATAATTAGGTTAATGTTATTAGGAAACAAGATCTTCACTGTACAAGAAAAGAGATAAAAATATAAAAGAATGCAAGGATAAAATAATGTTAAATTTGAGCTGGTAATATCAGTATGAACTCATGATTTTAAAAAATATATGTATTTCCTTCCTTCATCAAAAGGGCCTAAAATCAATGACATTTAGTAGCCATGAGTACACCTGTCTCAAAAAAAAATCAGCCATATGTTAGATGATATTGTGGTCTTATGGTTAACTTTTTAATGGTGTAATAATGGTATACAGAGAATATTTTTATTTTTAGATGATGCATGCTGCTGAAGTGTTTGGGAGTGAACAAGAAAAAAGCAAATGTGGCAAAATGTTAATAATTGATGAATCTAGATGAAGGGTCTACAGGTGTTCATTGTATATAGGTATTCTTCCAATTTTCTTGTAGATTTGAAAATCTTCAAACTAAAATGTTGGAGGGAAACTACCTAAAATTCAGTGATAATCGATTAAGATCTTTCTTTATAGCTCCATGCTACTTGTACTGCTATATTAACATTATTATACTATTAATTTGTCTATAAATTGACAAAAATTATTTGGGTTTATGGAACAGATTTATACAGTTATTAATTTATCTTTTGACAGGTGCCTTGGAGCACTATGTAAATTGCCTGGAGCTGGTAAACAGGAAGCTACCTTACGGCCTTGCTCAGATTGGAGTGTGTTTTCATCCTGTTTCTGACAATAAGCAGATACCTGGTGGTATTAAAAGGTACAAAAAGTAGCAAATAACTTGGCCTTGTATTTAAATAGTCAAGAATGAGAAATTTCTACTTTGGGATAGATTATGTAATTTTAAAATAAGCTAACATTCTGATATTTTTTGGTATCTGAAGAATTGGTGAGAAGACTGAAGCTTCATTGGTGTGGTTTACTTCTCCAAGAACTTCAAGCCAATGGCTTGATTTCTGGTTACGTCATCGACTCCTATGGTGGAGAAAGGTACTACGTTAATTACTGTTAATTTAATAGTTAATAGATAAATTGTCTTAATGTGTCAGGGGCTTCTGTATTACAAATGAAATTTTACTTGATGTGGGTATGCTATATTTGTAAGAGACAGCTGTAATATGTCAACAAATACAAATAAAAGACCCTTTGTGATGATTTTCAGTATTCCAGATAACAGAGTTACTTTGGTAAAGATATTTGTTGGGCTCAGATGCGTTTGTTGATAAGGCTTTTCTGTATAAGGTAGAGGTCAGACCCCTCACCAAGCATTTCTGGCTGGTATGGAGTTTGACCCTGGTCCGCTTTTACAGCTTCAGTTTTTGCTACCTACCTCCCTGAACTCTCTATGTGTTAGTCAAAAGGGTTCTGTAATTGATGATCACATTTTAATATATGCTGAAAAGAATTGAAGTAAGCATTTTTTTGTCTTACTCTTCTTGTCCTGCCTTTTCCCAAATCTTAAAAATCCCCAAACTTACTGTATAGTGGTAAAGTCTGGTGGGGCGGGGAAAGAAATCTCCAAACATCCACCTAAAATAAATGAAATAATCAAGCACTTCATAGAAGGATAAGAATGGTGACTATTCTTCTGTAAAGCTGGCTAATAATAAAAGAGAAAGAAAAAAAAAGAAAAAAAAAAAAAAAGAATGGTGACTAGATCATACTTCTTGATCCCATTTAGTTTATGGTTAATTTCCCCTCTTATTACTTGGCCACAAAAAGTCTAGATAGCATCAACAGTTTTTCTCGGAAGTTCTTTCAGACTAAAAGACAGCATTTTTAGCACCATACTCAGTATTTTTACTTTTTAAAAATTAAGTTTCAGCTGGGTACCTGTAGTCCCAGCTACTCAGGATGCTGAGGCAGGAGGACCACTTGAGCCTAGGAGTTCAAGGCTGCAGTGCCCATGATTGGGCCTGTGAATAGCCACTGCACTCTGGCCTAGGCAGCATAGGGAGATCTCATCTCTTAAAAAAAAAAAAACCAAACAAAACTCAAGCACCTTTAATTTTTAGAGATAATTATGGGATTCAAGGTAAATTAACGCTTTAATAAATTCAGAAGACAAACTTAACTTTCTTTTCCAGTTTGCTGTGAGTCCATCCAACTTCAGCAGCAGTGATTGTCAGGATGAAGAGGGACGGAAAGGAAACAAACTTTACTACAATTTTCCCTGGGGAAAGGAACCAATTGAAACCCTGTGGAATCTAGGAGATCATGAACTTTTACACATGTATCCTGGAAATGTGTCTAAATTACATGTATGTTTTACGTTCCACACCTATATATTCTTTACCCAGATTCTCTATAATCATTTCTGAACCATTTGACAGTAAGTTGCAAACATGATATCCCATGACCCCTTAATACTTCAGTGTGTATTTTTCAGGTGCAAAGATACTCATATACATAACCATAATATAGCCATCAAAATCAGGAAATTAACAGTAATCCACTGTTACCATCCATTCCACAGAACCTTACAAATTTAACCAGTTATCCCAGTGATGCTCTTTCTGTGTCTAGGATCTAATCCAGGATCATATGTTTTATGTAGTTGTCATGTCTCTTTGAGTCTCTTTCAAGCAAACAATTCCTTTTATCCTTCCTTGGTTTTCGTGACCTTGACATTTTTGAAGAGTACAGGTTAGTTACTTTGTAGAATGTCCCTTGGTTTGGATTTGTCTGATGCTTCTACATGGTTTATGTATTTTTGCCAGGAATACCACAGAAGTGGTAGATCTGCCCTCTTCTCAGTGCATCATATCAGGAGGCACCCAGCATCTAGGTGTTACTAGTGATGCTAACCTTTATCACTTGGTCAAGATGGTGTCTACGAGATTTCTCCAATGTAAAGCTAATAAATATTTTGTGTTTACTAATGAGTAATAAGCAGGCACCATAAGGCTACGTAAATAACCTCTTGGTCACCAAATTTTGATTTGCCAGTTACAGCATCCATTGATGAGTCTTGCCCAAATCAGTTATTACTGTAAGGTTTGCCAAATGGTTTTTTTTTTTTTTTTTCCCTTTCTTTTTTTTTTTTTTTTTTTTTTTACTAATTTCATGATTCCTTCTAGACTTATTGGTCAGCATTATACTGTAGGGTGGAGCTTTTCCTTCTCCCCATTTATTTAAATATTTTTTTATATTAGCGTGGACTCACAGATTCACAGATTCCTATTTTTCTCCGAGGGTTACAATCTGTTACTATCATTATTTTGATGCCCAAATTGCCCTAGACTTGGCCAGTGTCCTTTTGCCATATCTCCGTAATTCTCTCTACTAGCACTTCCTTTTTGTAGCAACAAATTGTTCCAGAATCTTCTTGTGTTTTCTTTCTTTCTTTTTTTGTTTTTTTAATTTGGGTCATGTTTTTAAATTTTTATTTATTTACTTATTTTTTCAGAATATCATAGGGGGCATCTTGTGTTTTCTTGACCTAGCTGTGGAGTCAGCTGTTTCTCTAAAGAACCTTGGTCCCTATTAGAGGAGAATGTATTTAAAAACTGAGATCTTGCCTTGAGGTTTACTCCTTACAACCTGGTATCATTCCTTCTGGGCCCTCTCAGTGGGCACAACTAAGAAATACTTATAGATGATTACATACGTATACATTTACCTATTTATTTCCTTAAGAGACAGGGTCTTGCTCTGTTGCACAGACTAGAGTAGTGCAGTGGTGCTGAGATAGCTCACTGTAACCTCGAGCTCTCCTGGGTGCGAGAGGTGCTCCCACCTCAGCCTCCTGAGTAGCTGAGAGTAATTTTTTTTTTAATTATTTTTTGTAGAGACAGGGTCTCCCTGTGTTGCTCAGGCTGATCCTCCTGCCTCAGCCTCCCAAAGTGCTGGGACCACAGGTGTGAGCCACCACGCCCGGTCACATAAGTATATGTTTACATACTTGTCTACCTCTATATCTGTGTCTATATCTATTAAAAAACCTAGGAGTTCTTGCCAATTCTTCAAATTCCAGTCTAATGCCACAGGGTTTATTCTAGCTTTTCCTCTTTCCGTATTTATAATTTTCTTCTTGAATATATTCAAGAAGAAATCCCAGTATCTTGAATGTATTTACTTATTTTTCATTTCTTGTATGTACCCAAACTCCCGGCCACCAGTCCCTAACCCCCACCAGCACTCTAGCTGAATGTTTGCCCAGGGGAAGAAAGAAAGGCTACAGAACTTGATCCTGGACATACTATTATTCGCTCCCCTGTAGGTGCTCTCACCAGAACACAGGGAAGGAGGAAAGGCGGTTAGAATGCTTGGCCCCGAGTACTTGGCCTCCCCTCTTCTCTAGCAGTCACACTGGCCAAAAGTTTGGCCCTGGACCTCCCAGGCTGGTTGTACCAGCCAGCTGACCCAAGCTCAGCCCTGGCAAGAGGGGGAAAAAGGTGCTTTTTTTACTTTGTAAAGTAAAACAAAATTTTCAAAAATTAAAGCAAATGATATGATCCCATTAGAAAAAGGATGCTGCCTTCTAAAATGTTTGAAGTTCTAAAGTTTTAGAAGGCATGTGGTGGGTAGAATCGTGCTGAACCCCTCTTGAGTGGTTCCAGATTTGAATGTTTAGATTTTCTTACTGGCTCAGATAGAGTTTTTATGTGCTATTTAGTGGCTAATATAGTCTTACAGTAAAAAAAGTTCTCTGAAACTTGAGATTTTTTTTTTCCTTATCAGTTTGAAAAAGAGGAAATAAATCTGTTTATCAATACTTGATTTGTATTATGGTATATTTTACAATTATAGCCTTAGCCCAAAAAGTAAGTTTTTAAAAGATGTTTGTTTTTTATGAAAATAACTTTACATTTCAGGAAATTATACTCCAAACTCCTTTCCCTAAGCACACCAACTATTTTTTTTTTCCTAAAGGCTCTTCTGAACTTTATTAATAATCTTCAAATAATTTTTACTTAAGAGTGTTACCTTTCCAAACACTGATTCTCACCTAGGAAGCATTGGAAAAATAGTGATGCCAAGGTCCCATTCCAGTTGTTGGTGCAGAGTCTCTGGGAGTGGATCCCA
>JAQIFY010005498.1:0-10999 GCA_028533085.1 Varecia variegata | reverse complement strand
TGCAAGAAAGAATATAGTATTTCCTCATTTTCTCCACTTCGGCATTCTGTAAATCTTCTTGCATACTATCTTTATTTCAATTAAGGTAACTTCGTTCGCTGCAGCAGATGAGCCTCACCAAGAAATCAGTAGCATTGCCATCCCTACTGATGAAGGACGGGCCTCCTAAGGAGATGAGATTTGATTCCTGGTGAGCATAGAATCAGAACTGGGAGAACAATGTCCCAAACCTTGTGCCTACTAAATATCTTTTATTTAATATAACGGATTTCTAAGTGTAGCGGATCGTATGGAATTGTAGTACAGGTTTTAGAGCAGGGGAGGTTCTTGGACCAATATCTCTTTCCCTATTATGAATCAGGTTTTTTCTTCCAGTTTTCCTTTTTTAACATTCCTTACCAGTCTTCAACATTTCCTGTTATAGTTCCTTCCAGCAGACACATCACGGTTTATTAATTAGCATTAGAGTTGATTTTATATTAGTCAGATTTTGGACCAATACAAAGATCTCCACAATTCTTGGTTTAAAGGGCTCCACCAGTAACAAATGTATACAGATTTTTTTAGAGTAGAGTTACTTTCTGGGAGTCTTCCATGGCTTTTTTAATTGGTTTCAAAATTTTACAGGCATGAAGTTCATATTTTAAGTCTCTGCATCTAAAGTTATACCCTGATTTTCATTGATAATATAGTTTGTATTTTCTATTTTCTTGTTTTTTTTTCATTAGTTTATCCAGAGGTTTGCCTGTTTTTATTTTTCCAAAGAATAAACTTTGTTGAACTTAAATATTTTCTTTCATTCCTTTGTACTCCTCAATTTTTCTTTATTCTACTTCTTTGGTTTATATATGTAGGCTGGTTTGCTTTTTTTTTTCCTTTGCCTCCTGTTTTTCTTTGAACACACCTCTCAGTAATTGATAAATCAGTTAACAAGTTTTATCACTTCTAGTTCTGTTTTATTTTTATGGAAGCTCTAATTTTAATTTCATTGGATCAAAAAATTATAACTCCATTAAACATTAAAATGCGAGAGGCTTATGTGAAAGAAGAAATGGCACCAAAGGTAGAAATACTAAAGATTATGAAAAATTAAGATTAGTTCATGTTCTTATAAAACAAAGTGAACCTGATAACTATGTGTATAAATTCTAAATATGCTGCTGGGATATAACCTTTTCAGTTATGTATGCAGATTACTTAACCTGTTTTTGATCCTTTCTTTACCTATAAAAGTACATAAAGGGAACACTACATGTGATTATTTAGTTCTAGCATTCATTGACAGTTTGGTTTCAAAAGACTTTGAATTACAGAATTTTACCCTGAGGAATTTGCTCAGAAATATCATTAGTTTATTAGAAGTCACACCAAAGATTAATGATGATTATTTGCATTTAAAGACACTGTAAAGACAATTTCTTTATTCTGAAATAATTTAAAGATGTCCACTTCTCATGTAAATGATATTCTTTATCCAGTATTTTGAGTATCTTACTCTTTCCCCCCAAGTTAGGTAATTACAATATTTGTTTAGCTGTATCCACATATAAACATATTTTTTGCTCACTAGTTCATCTTCTTTCTCGGACCTTTTATAAGGGATAATGTTCTTTCTGTCCAAGGTGTGACTTCTAGACATGCATTTAGTATGAGCATCTGTTGATGGTAAACATTGCTCTATATCTCTATAAATGTTCATATTTTATTGTATTTTTCGAAAGAGGCCTCACATCTTGAAATATTAAATGTGCGACAGATCTTACTCTGGGTTCCTTTTGTGTTTTGTGACTTTGGACTGTGAGCTCTTGTCCCCTTTATCTGTAGGGATTCTTAAGGCCAGGGATAAAGTTGTTTCCTTCAGAGACAATTTCTGATTTCATCTCCAGATGCCTAGAGCTGGGACCACTTTAAAATTTATTGCCGTGTGCGTTTCGTACAAACCTATTTGAGGACAAGGCTGTGCTTAAAATTCACAGAGTGCTTTTTTCTCTTCCTTATGTAGTGCTGAGATGTAAATGACTTTTATCCTACATGCTTTTTACCTTAGCTTTTCTTTCTTCCACCCCTCTCTTCTATGTTTATTCTGTATTTTAAATGTCTTTTGTGAGACATACGTTGCTCGAGTTTAGTTTTTAACTTTAATCTGACTCTCTTCTAAAACTGTCATTCCTGAGAAATTATTTCTGCTGTGTTATTTTGTGCTTTCTTCATTTTTTTTTCTTTTCTAGGCTGTTGCCTTCTTTTTATTTTACTTTCCTGTCTTCCTTTGGATATTTCATTAGAAAAATTCTACTTTTTTTGGAAATTAGACATTCCATTTCCAGTCATTAGTGGGTTACTTTTAAAATTTTAACATGCACACCTGCCTTCTGTTGTTAATAAATATCTTTTTCTTCTCCTGAGTAATACACTATTAGAATATTTTAACTCTGATCAAACTTTTCCATTATATCTAAGTCAATATTTTAGATACCTTTGTTTCAATTCCCCAAACTTACTTTTTTTTTTTCTCAGTTGATTATCTTGTGGATTTCTCCATGTCTATTAGTTTCTTTGCTGGTTTTTCCTTTCGAAGACATAAGCAATTCCTTTGAATTTGGTCCTGTTCTTACCTAACTTTCTCTTTTTGTTTGCTAAAATTACTATTCAGCCTTATTTCTCAAGTGCCAGTTTAGCAGTGTCCGCAGTTCTAGACTGATGGTTACTTCCTAGTGGCACCTTGAAGTTACTTCATTGTCATCTGGCCTCCATTTGTGGCTGTTGAAGTCTGATACCAGACTGTCATTGCTTTGAAGTAATCTGTCTCTTCTCTCTGCCTGGTATCCAGTCCCTTCCTTCCCTAATTAGAATTTGTTGTGCTCGCAGAATCTGAGGGTTTTTGTCTTTCGTCAATTCTGCGGAATGCTCCGCTCTTACCTTTTCCAGTGCTGCTCGTTTCTTTTTTCCGTCTTTTGGATTTCTAATTAGACATAACGCTAAAACTTCTTGTTCTATCCCGTCTCTTAATTTCTCTTCCTTTTTTTCCTCTCTCTGCTGTGTACGGGGATGGTTTCCCCAAATCATTCATTCATTCTTCAACTGTGTTAAACTTATTTGATCCATTTTTGAGTTTTTGATATTAGTGATTATATATTTTGCCTATCTGGAAGTTCTTTTTAAAAATCTCCCTGGTCATTTAACTTTTTTTGTTCCTTGCTCCTATCTTGGTTTCAACCATTATTTCTTTTAATAAATGACATTTCTAATTTGGTTTGATACTATATATTTGAAGATTCCCATCTGATGTCCTTGGGTATTCTGACTGCCTGTTTTGCTGTTTCTTGTTTTTGCCAACTCTAGCTCCAGGAGTTTTGCTTCCTCAGTATTTGCAGTTTCTGTTGGGAGCTCATATTTAGCCATCGTACGCTGGGGGGCTGCCGGAGGGCCTGGCTTGAGGGCCGGCTCCAGCGACACTTGTTTACTTCTGCCAGATACCTTGAAGTGCCTTCAAATTGGGACAGCTTTCGGTTAATTTTGTAGCTTGGAAAATCCCAGGTTACACATTTAGGATAAGTACAAACCCTGAAGCTGTGTGGACACAGGTCTGTGATTATCGATTCACAGTGGGGAGACCTTTTCTCTGTATCTGTACCCGAGGCCCAAACAGGTAAGTTTCCCTGTTGCTTCCTCTTGCTGTCCAGCAGGTTTTTGGAGTTTCTCCCCATCCTTCCATTACGAGTGTAGTTTTTTGAGGGCCTTGTTTCCATTTTGAAAATTGACTGTATTTGACTTCAGTTCGAAGTTTAGCATATTATGTTTGTTCCATGTTTTTCTTCCCAGTTGGATTCAGGTCCCTAGTGTGTTTAGGCTATTGCTGAGAAGTCCTTCCTATTTTCCTCATACATTTAATGCAATTCCTACAACTTTGTAGTCACATCTGCCTGGCCTGTCTTGTTTCCTGTATTGGCGATATCTCCCTTGGGGTCACAGACATTTATCCATAATTTGATAAAACATTTTCCTATGTTAATTCAAGATACAACCCTTTGTTTTGGTTTTTGGCAATTATAAAATCTGTCATTTGTGTTGGGGTCCCATGTCAAGTGAGAATGTTGATGCCATAAGAGAAATCTTGTATTTCACTATAAAATTTTATGCATAGATTCTTTTTTGAAAAAACTTAAATTGTGGAAGAGTGTGTACATGTGTTTAACACAGGAAGAAGCTGCCTGTCTGTGGGAGGGTTGGCTGCCTTCGTTCTCCTGGCTACTTCCCCTCTCAGCAATTCAGACCGTGCTCTCAGTGCTGTGCCTCCAGGGCTGCTGTTGGCTGGGTGTCCTTCAGTGACTGTGTCGGGGATCCATAGTCACCCGGAAAGGCAGCTTGATGAAATGCGGAGACGATGCTGAGGGAGGGGCATGTTCTATTCTCAGGGGGTGCCAAGTGCAAGAGCAAGAGGAGAAATGAGTGCTATTGGCAATAAGTAATGAAAACATACGCCTGAACTCGGACTAGAGAAAACTCAAGTGCCTTTGGAAAAAAGATCTGTGGCGGTTCTCAGAGCAGTGACTCTGGAGGGGGAACTAGACCAGAGAGGAAATGTGAGAGAAGGGGACGGAGAACCACGCCCTGGTTTATTCCCAGCGGATGGGTCATAAGCTTGGCAGCAGGGAGCAGGGAAATTTTAGCCTCTTATTAATTAAAAAATATCGTCATCCTTGTATGACAGCATAAATACTTGTACTAGTGCTTTATTGCTTTGAAACTGCTCTTTCATATCCATCGCCGCAGGTTATTTCGGTCACGTGCTGGGTTTTACAAGATACTCTCCCTCCGAGCTCCTGGAGTGTGAATGACTGAGAGGTGCCTAGGGAAGGAGGGGGCTGTTTGGATTGTCCCCCTCTTACTAATGAAGTCACAGGAGCACAGAGTGCTTAAAGGTGATTTCAAAAAAAGAGACAGTCTCAGGAATGAATGCCTGACTTGTCCCTTGGGGTCCTCTCCTTTGTTCACCCCATGTGCTTCTAGTTTGTAGGACTGTTCCTGGTTGTCAGGTCACAGCCCAGAACCTCTGCCTACGGTGGTCCCTTCCATTGAGGCTACTGTCAGCAGCAAGGGACAGGAAACCCAACTCGGACTTGCTTAAAGCCAGCAAAGGGAGTTTATTGGCCCATGCAACTGGAATTCATGGCTGTCCAGCTCTCAATTCTCTTGTTTTCCTGAGGTCATTGTGCAACTTTTTTAGGGCCTTGGTTTCCTCATCAGTGGAATGAATGGCTTGGAATGACCTAACACTGAGTCTGTGGGGATCCCTGCAGGCCTTTTTGCCTATGGCACAAAATTCAGAGCTTAGTTATTCCTTCTCTTGTATTGGGCCTTAAACCTGTTGCAGGTTGATCTTGGCTTCTTAATGAGATTTTAAAATTTTTATGGCTATCCATGTCAGATTGTGTTTGAATCCGTAGGACAAAACAGTCTGGTGCTACACATACAGAGTAGTTACTAAACAAACGGTGGCTGTCCCAGGTTTTTGGTGTCTTATATTTCCTGTTATCTTCTCCCATCCAAACCACCAACGCTTAACATTTAAGGGTCTTAATTTTGGTCAGTTTACTTGTTAACCCCCAAATTTCTGCCTCCCTGGTGCAGCGGTGCCACCTAGTGGGAAAAAGTGGCAACTACAAGTTTTTAGTGCCCATGTTCCGTAACCCCATGTTCTTTGGTTTAATTCGAGGCCAAGAAGTGGGCATTTTGAGACCGAGAAGGTGGGCATTTTGGAGTGAGTTGCAGCAAAATGACTTGAGCTGTGCTGCTCTCACGCACAGTAGAGTAGGCTACAGACTGCATGGTGTGACATGAAGGCTGCTGGTCTGGACTCTACTGTTCAGAGGTTCTTGTCCCAGTGGCCTTTCGTGTCTAGTGTTAGAGGTTCATTCCCTAACTGCCTTTGTATCTTCTGCAGTGTATCCATTCTCAGTGTTACGTTGTCCACTGGACATAAGTCAGGATTCTCAGTAGCAAGTGAAAGAAACCCAACTCGGACTTGGTGAAAGCCAGCAAAGGGAGTTTATTGGCTCACATAACTGGAATTCCTAGGGGTAGGCTGGCCCTGGGCATGTTGCAAACCATATCAGGATTCAGCGTCTTTAACTTTTTCTCCTGGTTCTGCTCCTGGGTTTACTTCTCGGTGCTCCCTTTTCCCTTGGTTCCCCTATCCCCCAACTCCTCATGCTTGTTATGCCTTCTCCAAATCATGGAAGAGTCCTGGGACTTACTCTTGTTGGGCTGCATGCCAATCCTTGATCCAGTGGCCATGGTGGGGCAGGAGAGTAAGTTGTGCCCAGTTGCCTGGGTCTAGGTTACGTGCCCACCTCAATCATGTGAAATGAAAGAAGGAAAGAGATCAGTCCCCCTCAAATGGATGTACCCTTTTCAAAACAGGGAGGCTTTGGATGCTGAACAAGCAAAAACAGATGTCGATGACCTTGGCCATTATATGTGTCAACCCATCGCAGGCAGCATGCCATTTCCTTTGATATCTGCCAGTGTTTGCACACTACTAGATACCTAAATGGGCTTAATAATTAATGACCAAGAGATTGAGGAGTTGGTGGGAAAAGGAGCCCAGTGAGCACTTCAAGGCTACTGAGTACCTGAGAGAGGGTAGAAAATCAGACACACTGTGTTGGTGAACCTAGTAACAACTGTGTGGTTGGTGGTTTTAAAACATAGGTTCAAATACTTCAAAGCTCTTCCCATTGAGAGGTGGCATCTGTGTTCCCTCCCTTTTAATCTGGGTGAGTTTATGACTGCTTCAACCAATGGAATATAACAGAAGTGACACCACACAGTTTCTGAGGAGAGATCATGAAAGACCATGCAGTCTTGTTTGTTGGGACCCTTGATATTGGTGTCTAGATCCACAGTGTAAGAAGCTCAACATAAGCCCACCATAAGCTGGAGAGGCCACTGTAGGTGCTCTGGTGGACAGCCCCAGCTGAGTCAGGCCTTCAGCTGTCCTTTAAAAAGTACCAGACATTAGAGTTAAGCTGGCTTAGATTCTCCAGTCCAGCCCAGCCACTAGCTAAGTGACACCATGGGACCTTTGTCAGGCACACCAAACAGAAGAACCACCCAGCTGAGCCCTGTTGGAATTCCTGACCCACAGAAGCATCAGATGTGATTAAAATGGTGGTAATTCTAAGCCACTAAACTTTGGGGGTAGTTCATTATCCAGTACTAGATAACTGGAGCAAACTTTCATCTCTTCAACACCTTAATGAGAAAGTAGAGAACAAATATGTTTCAAATTACTTTGGCTATGATCTCAACACAAATGTGCTATAAAAAGAGCTGTTTATGAAGAAAGATGAAATGGCCTTTTTTCCCAAAAGGCTTTCAAATAATAAATTTGTCTTCTTCCTGCCAGCAGCTTGTTGGCGAGCTGCCCCCTTTTATCTTGGGGAGCCTGGTGCAGCACGAGCAAGAGGCAGAGGCCAAAGCCTTACTTGCTTGTCACAGCTTTGGTGCACATGGCAGCTGGCTGACAGGTCCCCGGGGACTGGAGAACTTCTGCTTCCTCATGGATCTTGGCATGCCAGTAGAATGTGTTTTGTCAGTGGTATTGCAAAAGAGAAAGTAGGCTCCCTTTCTGGAAATTGTTTCATTTTTTTCCCTCCTATTTTAGCCTTGTTAATAACTGGGCAGGGAGAGAGAGCCAGGGTGAAGTTTGCGATGGGCCTGAAGACTCCGCCTACAGACATCCTCCACAGGCCCTAATGGCCTCCTCCTCCCCTCCACCTGAAGGCACCATTCCCCCTGCCCCTCACAAGCTGTTCAGAACAGCCAGGCACACATGCGCGTACACATGTTTAAGAACTCGGTCTCCTCCTCAGGAAGCAATGTCCAAGCTGGGGCTCCCTGAGACCACTCTGAGAATATTGTGCTGTTTTCTATTCCTGACTTCTCAACCAAAAGCAAGTGACTACTTGCTGGAATGTATGTGTTGATATGATATGACTCCCTCTCGCTCCTCCCTCCTCATTCAAGTCTTCATGGAGTTTGTTCTATGCTGGGCAGCGTTCTGGATTCTGGGCATATGTTCACCAATGAAACAGACAAAAATACAGTGGTTATAGTATTTATCCTCTAAAGGGGAGAGAGAGATGCATACAAGCACAATCAATTAGTTGAACATAAGCTGTGTTAGACAGAAAGTGGTTCCCCTTTTCAGAAGGTCATCAGTCTCCTTGATGACTTGTTAAAGGTCCAGTTTGGTGCTTGTTTTTAAATACTTTTCTAACACATCTCCCTTTGGAATAAGGCAGTGAATCTCAAAGTCCCTGCAGGCATCAGTATATGGCGACAATTTTTATACCATTGTGTTGACCTCGCCTTCTCTTATATAGCAGGGGAGTTCGGTTTCCATTAAACTTGGTAGCATCTTAGAAGCACCTGAGGAGCTTTTAAAGACATGAATGCCTTGGGTCCCCTGTACCCACCAGATACTTAGCTGTGTGAATTTTTAACTGCCTGGTTGATACTAATGTACAGCCATGGTTGAGTACCATCAACTTACAATCATGATTTACTATTTTCTTTATCTGTGATATGTTTGCTTTTTTTAAGGTCAGTAAATCAAAGAGGAAAAAAAAGTAGCCCAGGGGGTTACAGGAGTGCTGGAGGTTTGCTAAACACCGATGAAGCTGGTGAGATAGTCATTTCACCCGGCCAGTGTCACCACGGTGGCTGGTTGCAAAAGTTTGAGCTCCTCCGAACCTCCTCTTATTACTTTTTTCGCTGTATCAAGAAGCTTCACACTTGAAACAATCATGCTGGTACTAATAAGAAGCTAAGGCTCCCCTTGGACCTGGGTCATCCTGTTTTGTGGGCACCACCTCCATGGTAGGATGTAAAAACTCCATTGTGACTGCTGCTTCGGGGGCAGGAAGCCTAACTCTGTATTTTGTTGTCTTAGTCCTTTGGAGTACAGTGAGGTTGGCAAGTTGTGTTCACAAGATATTGGTAGTTCCAACAATCGCAAATATATTTTTAGAACTTTAAAAAACAAATCTACAAGTCACTACTGCATGTCTCAGTAGTGACACCTACGTTCCCTCTCCACTACCTTCCACCCCCACCTGTCTGTGCATCGCAGCCCTAAAGATGCTCTTGTTTGCAGCTGGGTCCCAAACGTTCTGTCATAGCCTTGGAATGGTTATACCACGGGCCAGAGGGAACTTGAGGTTGAAATGTGAAGGTCTGGCCAATGAGAAGGAAACGTCAGTAACGTTCCCTTCCAGCCTGGGGGCCTTGCAATGCACAAGAGCAGCTAGTGTGGAAAAGCGCTGCTTTTCCAGAAGCTCTGCAGAGCAGGCAGGTGGCTGCACATAGTCTTAAATTGCATTTCTGCCTCAGCCGTGGCCCAGGCAGACCACCCTCCTTTTTATAGAGAAAGGTGATTCTGCTGCTAAGTTCAGTCATTCCCTGATCATTTGGAACAGGTTATCCCTAGTGGTCTTGTGGTCTGGGTCTTTGTGCACCGGGGAATGTGTTTAATAAAAACCACACAATTCATTTTGACAGCCTTGGCCCATCTCTCCCGAAGTGAGGAGCTGCTCGTGACTGACTTTCTTCTATTTTCAGTTTGTGTGTTTTGATTGCAAAATCAGGCATTCCTTTGAATTCATGTGTGTCCGGTCTTAAAAACAAACCAGCTGCGTTTTCAATAGTGCAAGCTCTCCCCTCTTCGGGGCTGTTGGTGGACTCGTTTATCCTTCAAAGTGGAGAAAATGATAACCTGTAAACAGAGTGTCCCCTCCCGCCACCACCTGGACTTGAAGACACAGGGGCAGCCCCAAAGTGCTGCTCTGTAGCAAGAGTTTCCTGCCATGTATAGAATGAGACTTTTGCGAGTTTTGAAACACTCCCGTGGCCATTTCTGTATTTACCTGGGTTTGTGTGTTAAGTGAATGTGTTCCTTCTAAGTAATGATCCAGCACAACGCCCTGTCCTCGTGTGGACCTTGCTCAGTAAGAGGCAGGCTGGCCAAGCACACACAGCAAGCTGGTGGGTGAGGAGGGCCCGGTTTGAGTATTTGCTCTGCCAACTCACCATTCTGTGTCTGGGCCAAGCCCTGACCACACGCCATGCCTCGGTTTCCTCTACTGAAATGGGAGACGATAGTAGAGTGTACCTGGTTGATTCAAGAGTAGAAAAAAAATGTTTTCAAAGGACTTCGTATAGACACTCAGAGAATGGTAGCTGTTAACTGGGGGTGGGCAGAAGCAGTGACCAGTGACATCTGTGAGCCCGTCTCATCCTGTAGCTCTTACTTTTTTTTTTTTTTTTAAAGATTTTATTTTTTAGAGCCGTTTTAGGTTTGCAGCAAAATTGAGGAGAAGGTAACAGATTTCCCACATACCCCTGACTCCACACACGTATGGACAGCCTCCCCCACTACTGACATCCCCCTGGAGTGGGTGTTATACAGTTGTTATAATCAGTGAACCTACATGGATACGTCATTGTCACCCAGAGTCCATGGTTTACATCAGGGTTCTTGGAGTTGTCCATTCTGTGGGTTTGGACAGGCGTCATGGCACGTATCCACTACGACAGTGTCATCCAGGGCATTCTCACTGTCCTAAGAATCCTGTGCTCTGTTCCTCCCTCCCAGCCCTGACATCCACTGATAGTTTTCCTGATTCCATAGTGTTGCCTTTTCCAGAATGTCATATAGTTGGAACTGTATAATATATAGCCTTTACATACCACCTTTTAAATCTCAGTGTTGTTTTTTTCACTTATTTTTTCATCAGATTTGACCCTGAATAATGTTTGACTCTTACCAAAAATCCAAACAAATCTGAGAGTTGCTACTCCTGAGACTATTTAGAAGAACACGTTGCAGACTATGAAAATACCAACAGACGAGTTTCCCATAGTTTCTGAGAAATGGTAGGATTGTTGACATGAGATGCAATTGCTAGAAGTTTCTACGTGGAAGGGCAGGCTGCTG
>JAQIFY010005497.1:0-11001 GCA_028533085.1 Varecia variegata | reverse complement strand
AATGAGATATCACTTAACTCCAGTGAGAATGGCCTTTATCAAAAAGTCCCAAATCAATACATGTTGGCGTGGATGCGGAGAGACAGGAACTCTCTTACACTGCTGGTGGGACTGTAAACTAGTACAGCCCCTATGGAAAGCAATATGGAGATTCCTTAAACAGATTCAAGTAGACCTTCCATTTGATCCAGCAATCCCAGTATTGGGCATCTACCCAGAAGAACATAAGTCATTCTACAATAAAGACACCTGCACCCGAATGTTTATAGCAGCACAATTCACAATTGCTAAGAATATCATTTGATTCAAAGCTTATAGCTTTAGGAAGGGATGGTATAACTATATAAAATAAAAATAAAAATAAAAAAAAATCCCAAAACAGCAAATGCTGGTAAGGACGTAGAGAGACAGGAGCACTCTTACACTGCTAGTGGGACTGCAATTTAGTGAAACATCTGTGGAAAAGAATTTGGAGAAACCGCAAAGAGCTAAAAATAGAAATACCATTCGATTCAGCAATAGTACTATTAGGCATCTACCCAAAAGAGCAAAAGACATTCTGTGATAAAGACATCTGCACCCAAATGTTTTTGGCAGCACAATTCACTATTGCAAAAATGTGGAAACAACCCAAGTGCCTGTCAATTCATGAGTGGATTATTAAAATTTGGTATATGTATACAGTGGAATATTACTCAATTCTAAGAAATGACAGTGATTTAGCACCTTTTATATTTTCCTGGATAGAGCTTCACCCCATTATCCAAAGTGAGGTATCTATCACAAGATCAAAAGAATAGGTTCCACATGTACTCGCCATCAAATTGGCACTAACTGATCAACACTATGGTGCTCACTGGATAGCAATATTCTCCAGGGATTAGGGGGTTGGGGAGGTAAACTCACAACTAATGGATGTGGTGAGCATTGTAGAGGGGAAGGGCATACTTCTAATCCTTGCTTGGGTGAGGCAAAGTCATAAAATGTAACCAAAATGTTTGTATGCTCATAATATCCTGAAATAAAAATAAATAAAAAAAGTGATATATAAAGCACTGGGAAATGTACTTTTAAAATTATATGTTTTTAAAATATATGTTTTACTTCCCAGAGTATATGTATTTTATTAAACTGTGAAACACATATGTTTTTGATTTTAGGGTAAATTTCTACAAGGTATAAACGGAATACTGATTTTGTATAATATGTCATACGCTATTGATTTTAAATTGGGGGTGCACTTCTCTTTATTTTTTTATTTATTTTTTATTCTTATTTCAGCATATTGTGGGAGTACAAAAGTTTAGGTTACGTATATTGCCCTTGCCCCCACCCGCAGTCAGAGCTTCAAGCATGACCATCCCCTAGACGGTGTGCATCGCACTCATTATGTATGTATACACCCATCCCCTCCCCCCCACATCTGCCCGCCACCCTAAATATCAAATTTTATTAAAGTATTAACACACACACAAAATAAAATATCAATTAAGGTGATAAATTCTTAGCTATACTAAAAATTTGGAAAAAAAAAAGAAGATGGAAATAAGTAAAATAAAAAATGAAAACGAGGTCATTACTGCCAACCTCAGAGAAATAAATAAAAAAGATTAGGAGACTGCTATGAACAATGTGTGCCAACAAATTAAACAATCTAGAAAATTGGTTTCCCTGATCATCACCTAAGTGCACATTTGGGAATAACACCAATTGGGTATCGGACAGAGGTGGGGAGGGTGGAGGGGATGGGTGTATATCTACATGATGAGTGCGATGCTCACTGTCTGGGGAATGGACACGCTTGAAGTTCTGACTCGAGAGGATGGGGGTGGGGAGGGGATGGGTGTATACCTACATGATGAGTGCGATGTGCACTGTCTGGGGAATGGACAGGCTTGAAGTTCAGACTCGGGGGGATGGGGGGACATGGGCAATATATCTAACCAGAACTTTTGTACTCCCATAATAAGCTGAAATAAAAAAAAATTAAACAGTCTAGATGAAATGGACAAACTCTTAGAAATAAGCAAATTATCAAAACTATCTCCACAAGAAATAGAATTTCTGGACAGACCTACAATAAGTAAAGAAATTGAATCAGTAAGAAAAAAACAAATCTAAGCAAAAAAGCTCCAAGACCACATAGCTTCACTGTTGCATTCTACCAAATGCTTAAGGAAGAATTAACACCAGTCTTTCTCAAAATCCTATCTCATTCTATGAGGCCAGCATTACCTTAATATCAAAACCAAAGACAACAAAAGAAATCTATAGCTCAATTTTTCTTAGAACCTACATGCAAAAATACTCAACAAAATACTAGAAAAGAGAATTCAATAGCATCTTAAAAAGACTATACATGACCAATTGGGATTTATCTCAAGCAGGAAGGGATAGGAAAATGGAGTACATTTTTATTAAGCACTGTAGATAGCTTAAAGAACCTATCAATGTAATACACCACATTAATAAAGAAGGAAAATAAACACATGACATCTCAATTGACACCAAAAGAGTGTTCGACAAAATTCAACAATCTTTCATGATAAAAAACACTCATTAAACTCGTAAGAGAATGTAAATGCCTCAACATGATAAATGACATTTATGAAAAACTCACAGCTAACATCATGCTCAATGGTTAAAGACTGAATGTTTTATAACTAAGATAGGATAAAGATAAGAACATTCACTTTTACCACTTCTATTCAATATAGTACTGTAAATTTTAGCTAGAGAAATTATGTAAATAAAGGAAATAAAAGGCAACCAAACTGGAAAAGATGAAGTATAACTTTATCTATTAACAGAAGGCATATGCCTATATATAGAAAAATATCAATTCTCAACATACAAAAAAAAATCAGACCTAGCAACCACATTCTGTAAAGTTGTAGGGTACAAGATCAACACAGAAAAATCAGATTTGTTTCTATACACCAGAAATAAACACCTTGAATGGAAATTAAGACAATTCTATTTGCAATACCATGTAACAGAATAAAATACATAGAAATTAATTTAATCAAAAAGGTCAAAGACTTGTTCATCTAAAATTACAAAAGTTTGCTGAAAGAAATTAATGAAGATGCTAATAAATTAAAAAATCCTGTGTCATGAATTGGAAGACAATATTATCAAGATGTCAATACTACTCAAAACAATTTACAGACTCAATGCAAACTCTATCAAAATTTCAAGGGCCATTTTAGCAGAAATGGAAAAGGTGATTCTCAAATTCATATGGAATTGCAGTGTCCAAGTAGCCAAATCAATATTGCAAAAGAAGAACAAAGTTGGAGAACTTATACTTCCTTATTTTACAAGTTACTATAGAGCTAAAACAATTAAGGGTGTTGTGCCATTATACAGATGGAATAAAATTGACAGTCCAGAAATAAACCCATACATCTTTGGTCAATTTATTTTCATCAATGTTACCAAGACTCTTCAATAAGCAAAGAATGGTCTCTTCAACAAATAATACTGAGAAAATTTGATATCCTCATACAAGAGAATGAATTTGGATATCTATCTTATACCATATACAAAGCTAAGTGAAAATAGATAAATGACATAAATATTAGAGCTAAAATTGTGACGCTCTTAGAAAAAGCCGTAGACATAAATCTTCATGACTTTGAATTTTGCAATGCATTATTAGATATGACACCGTAGTATGGGAAACAAATAAAAAATAGATAAATTTGCATTAATCAAAATTAAATACATTTGTGCATCAAAGGATACTGTCAAGAAAGTGAAAAGATGATCTACATAATGAGAAGAAATATTTTCAAATTATATATTTGATAAGTTTCTAGTATCCAGAATATATAAATAACTCTTATAGCTCAACAACATAAAGGTAAACAACCCAATTAAAAAATTGCAAAATCACTTGAATAGATATTTCTCAAAAAAAGATATACAAATGAGCAATAAGCACATGGAAAGATGCTTAACATTACTAGTCATTAGGGAAATATAAATCCAAACCACAATGAGTCACTTTACATCTATGAGGATGGCTATAGTAGTAATAATAATTTTTTTTAAAACAAAAAAAAATCACAAGTATTGGTAAGAACTGGGGCAATTGGAATTTTTTTATATTGCTTGTGGGAATGTAAAATTGTTCAGTTGCTATGAAACAATTTTATGTGCTTTTTATGGTGGTTCTTTACAATTTAAACATAAAATTACCATATGACCCAACAATTCCACTCCCAGGTATATATCCCAAAGAATTGACAACAGATACTCAAACAAATTTTTGTACATGAATGTTCATAGTATCACTATGCACAAGAACAAAGAGGTAGAAACAACCTATCCATCAATGGATGGATGGGTAACTTGTGGTATATACATGCAATGGAATATTTTGTCATATAAATGAATTAATTACTGACACATGCTGCAACATGGGCAAAACTTATTATGCTAATTGAAAGAAACCAGACACAAAAGAGCACACATTGTATGATTTGATTTGTATGAATTATCCAGAATAGGTAAATCCATAGAGAGAAGGCAGATTGGTAGTTGCTAGGAGTTGGGAGGAGAGAAGAATGGGTAGCAACTGCTCAATGGATATGGGGTTTTCTTTTGGGGTGATAAAAATGTTTTGGAAATAGACTAGGTGGTTGCATAACATTGTGGGTATACTAAATACCACTGAATTGTTCACTTTAAGCCAGTTAATTTTATGTTATGTGAATTTCTATTCATTACAAAATGATACAGATATCCATATGTGGTCATTTAATGTGGACTACCTCTGGAATAAATCAATGAAATCAGCATTTGCCTCTCAGTATCAAACAACTGGGTGTCACAGGAGGAAGGGAGACATAAAGACATTGTATGCCCTTTATGTTCCTTGAATTCTTTACCACGTGTATGCATTATCTTTATAATAAAATATTAAAACAATTTAAAAAATAAGTGAAGATGAGAGGTAGTGTAGAAGTTGTAGTAGCAAGCTCTGCTGATAAACTTACTCTTTGGGTAGAGGAAGGGAGAGAGAGTAAAGGGAAGCAAAAGACCATTTCTAGTAGTAGCAAAAAGTAAAAGAAAGAGACATGGTTGAACAGACTTTAAAGAAAGTTAGGGAACGAGAATGGAAGGAAAAAAATGCAAATTAGCCATGATGAAGTGTAGGAGCTGGAAAAAAGTCAGGATGGTCACTTCACACTACACATCCTTTGCAGCAGCTAAATAGGGCCATAGCTCAATTATGCAAAATAAATAAATAAACAAACAATAACAGTACATCCCTCACAATGTAAAAAGAGTATGCAAGGTTAATTTCAGCAAACAGTTTTGAAACAAGGCACTATCAACCATTAAATAAAGTAATCAGTAGCATCAAGTTGAATTAATAATTAATATCAGAGTGTCCACTAGAATCAGGTCATAGCAGCTGTATGCCCAAAGTCAATTCACTTTAAATTCATTTTATCATCTAATCTTGTACAGTTTCCCAAGAATGCTGGGGCATCTAGTGTTGCAGGGTGATCCAATACTAAAAAAGAGTATGCTAAATTTTTGCCATCAAAAGAGTATTCATAGTGCACCATGTAAATGTGTCTCTTAAGGGAACTTCAGTGGGACTGGCTCCTTTTGTAAGGTAAATAATCTTTTATAATGGGTCCCCTGCCTCATGGACATAATTAGAGTGTAGAGCTTCTCTTCAAAGCGAGTTCACTAATTCTCCATGATTAAAAACTTTTTTAAAAACTATGCACATATTTCTACTGTGCAATATCAGCAGAAGCTTTCCTTATTTCCAAAAATAAGCATCTTACACCTACCTATAAGCTTGGAAAACTATGCAGTGCAAACCCAGAGTAATGATAAATTGTTCCACCTCACTGTTCGGTGAGAAAAGGCTATGTTGGACTAGAACAAACTAAGAAACCTTAAATTAAAAAGATGAAAATACAACAACAACAGAGATTGTGAAAGGGCAAGAGATTTTAGAACCAGATGAAGAAAAAACAAAAACCAATTGGATTCTTTCAAAAGAATTCATTTTAAGCTTGGATAACATCCATCTAAAGATTTTTCCCCTTACAAATTAATAGTATAAAAGTCTCAGGCTGTGATAACTCTAATTCAGAGCTATTTTGTGTTTGCTAAATGGAATGTGTCAGGGATCTGAAACAGTGCTATACTGCAGAAAATAATTAGTTGAGAACTAACTTGATAATTTTACCACTGAGAAGAATGAACTGAAATCAACTTTCACTTTCATTATGTGAAAATAAGCATAATTACCTATATAGATAGTAATCAGGAAAAATTAAAATATATTTCTCTGTTACCTGGTAGATAGCAAGCTAGCTTGTTTAATCTTTTCACTTCATACAGTAAAGATAAAAAATTGATTACTCTAATACCATCAAAATCTCACCCCACAGTAAAACTCTGAGAAAAAAAAAATAATGAACTTTTTTCTAATGTAATAATATACTTCCTTTCTCTGTTGGTATTCAGCCTTATGAGGCAAATTTGGGGAATTTCCTTATGAGAATTATTTCTAGGATATTAAGATAACAGCATCAGGGAAAAGTGACAAATTACTGGAGGCTTCAATTTAGGCACACAAAGCATTAGAACTGTTAGAATAATATCATGTTTTCTCATCCTGGTTTAAATTCATTGGCTGTTGCCTTTTTATTCCTCAAGGAATAGAACTCCTCTGGATTTTATTTATTTGTATTTATTTTTTTAACTTTGTCCTCTTTTTTAATTTTTTATTGATACATAATAATTGTACATATTCATGGAGTATAGGTTATATTTTTATACAAGCATATAACATATAATGATCAAATCAGAGTAATTGGGACATGATTCACCTGAAACATTTATTGTTGCTTTATGTTGGGAACATCTGAAAACTTCTAGCTATTCTGAAATATAATAAATTATTGTTAACTATAGTTGCCCTATTGCACTATTGAACACTAGAACTTTTTCCTTCTATTTAACAAAATAACCCCTTCACCAACACCTCTTCATTACCCCTTCCCACCACCCTTACCAATCTCTAGTAGCCACCACTCTATTCACTACCTCCTTGAGATCAATTTTTTTTAGGTCCCATATATGAGTGTGAAAATGCAATATTTGCCTTTCTGTGCCTGGTTTATTTCACTTAAAATAATGTCCTCCAGATTCATCCATGTTTCTGCAAATGACAAAGTTTCCTTCTTTTTCATGGTTAAATAACATTCCATTATGTACATACACCACATCTTTTTTATCCATTCATCCCTTGATAAACACTTAAGCTGATTCCACATTTTAGCCATTGTGAATAATGCTGTAATGAACACTGAAGTGCAAATATCTTCTGGTTACATTTTATGTCTTTGCCTCACCCAAGCGAGGTTTAGAGGCATGCCCTTCCCCTCTACAATGCTCACCGTGTCTGTGACCATTAGTTGTGAGTTTACCCTCCCAACCCCCTAATCCCTGGAGAATATTACTACCGTGTGAGCACCGTAGTGTTGATCACTTAGTACCAATTTGATGGTGAGTACAGGTGGAGGCTATTCCTCCGATCTTGTGATACCTCACTGCGGATAACGGGCTCAAGCTCAATCCAGGAAAATATAAGAGGTGCTAGATCACTGTCATTTCTTATAATTGAGTAATATTCCATTGTATACATATACCAAATTTTAGTAATCCACTCATGAATTGATGGGCACTTGGGTTGTTTCCACATCCTTGCAATAGTGAATTGTGCTGCCATAACCATTCGGATGCAGATGTCTTTCTTATAGAATGCCTTTTGCTCTTTTGGGTAGATGCCTAATATCGCTATTGCTGAATTGAATGGTATTTCTATTTTTAGCTCTCCAGATTCTTTTCCACAGAGGTTGCACCAATTTGCAGTCCCACCAGCAGTGTAAGAGTGTTCCCATCTCTCCACATCCTCGCCAGCATTTGTTTTGGGATTTTTTTGATAGAGGCCAATCTCACTGGGGTTAGGTGATATCTCATTTTGATTTTGATTTGCATTTCTCTAATGATTAGAGATGTTGAGCATTTTTTTATATGCTTGCTGGCCATTATTCTGTCTTCTTTTGAAAAGTTTCTGTTCATTTCCTTTGCCCGTTTATTGATGGGGTTGTTTGATTTGGATTTTAGATATCAGTATCTACCATAGACATTTGGAATGTGCCTATACACTCAACAGCAATATTGCATTCACAGAAATGTGGGCCAGTCGACCCAAATCAGCTGCAGTGTGCATACATAGAGACAGAAATAGCAGCCATCCCTGGCTCTCAGCTACTCCTATCACGGGCTGGTCAGTTAAGATGCAAGTTAAGGCCAAGTTGTTGAGCTGCAGATATTTCAGGCTGAAAAATAATACACTGCTTTGTGAAACAATTGGAAATTTGTATATCTAAATGGGGGGGAATATATGCAAGCAAAACTGCAGGAGGCCTTTCTGAGAGTCCAGCGTTCCAATTGCCAAGCCACTGGCATAAATTTCTAAAGTGCTAGAGCATGTGGCCATATTTGGTAATTTCACATTTTATCTGCAAGGTTGTTCTGTAACTCAGGGCAGCCAAGAGGATCATGGCATAGTTAGACAGTAAGGGTGCAAAGGAACAGGCTTCTACACTTCCTGCCACAGCAATTCCTTTGGAGTGTTAAGATCATGTTGTTTTCATTTAATTTCTTTTATGTATATCCCTAATCCATCCATGTTATGAGAGTTGACAAGTCCACAGTTTGAGAAGAAGTAGCTTGAGAAGTTGAGTCACCTTGTATTAATTTATTCTTCACTATTATTTGTGGTCTGCCTTGTATGAAAAGTACTATACAAAATAAAGCTGTGCCATATGTTGAATATACCTGAGACTTAAAATCTCTGACAGAAATGGACTGGCACTTAAGAGTCCATCAAATTTTCATAGCGATTAGGTGAATTGACACTTGGCTTAATTCACTTTTCAATTAGGACCAAAAGGATTGTCAAGGGTGAAATAGAAACTCTCCAAAGCTTTTGGAGGTAAGGAAAGAGTTTTCCATTCTTGATACAATCTAATATCTAGGACATTTAAAAGAAAGTATGCAAAAGAAAAAAGAAAAAAAAGAAAAGGAAATTATTAGAACAATGCATGGCATGAAAGAACAAAAGGAAGCAGGAGCGTAATGCAGGTGGCTAGAATCAGAAAAAAACACAATGTGTAATATTCTGTGACTGAATGTGTTACAGCCACCTACAATCCTAAAAGAGATGGTAGGGGAGATTACTGCTTTAATCATGGAAACGTGGAGTTTCTTAATGACTCCTTGGAGAAAAGGGAAGTTTTTATTGCCACACGAGACAAGTTTAAACAAAAAAAAGGAAAATGAAAAGAAAAACTCAGGGATCTAAAATTATGCACCATTTCTCCCTCTGGGTTGTAGGAAAAAACTCCGGAGATATTAATAAAGAATGAAATCACAGAGATTTTAGGAAACTAGGAACTTGTCAAAGTAGACAATGAATATTCAGAAAAGCCACTCTTAGTCACATAGACTCTCACAGATACAGGCTAGAAGCAAAGAATTTGGGAATGAATCTGGAAGAGGTAAAACCAGCTCTCTATATATGCACAAAAGATTATATATTTCCCAAAATTCTAGGCAGAATGAGTGGTTAGGAAAAGAAAAAGTTGGTTAGAAAGGATTGCAAGTGCAGGGGTAATAGAGGTTCTCAGCTCTTCCTATTTCAGATGCTTTATTATGATCCAGAAAAATGTGTTAGAGCAAACAGCTGGTGGTCTCAGAAAAAGCAGGAGGGAGGAGCAAAGGTAATGGCAGGCACAGGACTCTTTCTTTGGCAGGTCATATTGAAATGCTGCAAATGTAAAGATCACAGAACAAATCAGTGTGTCAAATATTCAAGGTCAAATGCCTTCAGAGGTACCCATTCATTTGTAACTCATTCTCTGCTGCTTACTCTTTTCCTTTCTTAATTCTGAGTCTCATTCCCCAGTGTATTATATGATATTGATCACTATCTCATATTAAATTGATACTCTACCAGCAGAGATAGATGAATGGTTCAATGAAGTTTTTGGAGAAAAGCCAAAGATATATGATGAAAAAGCAGGTTTAGAATTTCATATAGACACCAGATGGAGAATAAAGCCAAGTATGCCTGGTGGATTCTAGACAGGAGTTCATGTTTTCAAATGAAATGTGACAGTTTACATATAGGATGGTATCAAAGATGGCTTAAAGCACAAATATATGAAAAAAATCATTAAAATAGAGAACTGCATTTATTTCACTCATGAAAAAACAGGATGTCAAGAAAACATAATTAATCATGAGAAAATGTGAAATTAAAAGGACGATTAATTTTACATCTGGAGATGTATATCAACTGCAAAGTGAAGAGAAATATATATCTGTATAACAGGAGTGTTATAAGGAACAATAAAAATGTGCAAAATTTATATATAAACCTAGGTGTTATACATAAAAATATTGCTGATGAAAGTTCATTCATTAATATTATTAATAGGTTACTTATATCAGAGATTGCTTTTAAGAAATATAATTGAGAGGGGAGGCAGTTATTTCTATGTCTTATAAACTTTCCTTTATTTTTACACTTTTGAAAAAGTTTTGAAATAATTTCAAACTTACAAAAAAGTAGTAAGAATAGTACAAAGAACTCTCACATATATTTTACCCAGATTTTCCAAATATTAAAATTTTGCTTTATTTGCATTTGTTATCTCTCTTTCTCTCACTTTTTATATATATATGAAAATTCACCTAAGTGCATATTTGGGAATAACACCAATTGTGTATTTGACAGAGGCGGGGGGGTGGGAGGAGGGGGATGGGTGTATACCTATATGATGAGTGCAATGTGCACTGTCTGGGGAATGGGCACGCTTGAAGTTCTGACTTGGGGGGGACGGGGGTGGGGGCGGGGATGGGTGTATACCTACAGGAGGAGTGCGATGT
>JAQIFY010005496.1:0-11002 GCA_028533085.1 Varecia variegata | reverse complement strand
AGGTACCTTTTTTTTCTTCTTAATTCATTGTAAGTTTTTCCACTGGCCTCTGTCTTCAATAAATAAGAATCTCAAGGTTATGTTCAACATCATTGATATATTCATAGAAATGTAGACAGAAATGTTCACTGTGTAAAATTTTATGTATTCATAAAACATCATCCTGCAATGCATCCTGATAGAACATGAAACATATTTTTGATAAATTTCTATCATCAAATGCCATAAGGCCAGGGTCTACTACATATTCTTTATTACACCCTGGTAATGAAACTCAAATGAAACACAACAGCTCGTGTTGCCAATGAGATAACTCTTCAGTCCTGGTTCGAGATGGCAAATGATCACTTTTTATTTGTTCAATCACCTTTTTTGTTTGTTTGTTTCACGTGGATTTTCAGGTTCCCACAGTCACCTAATTTCTTCCACCCTTCTGACTGTTCTTAGTTTCCTTGGCTCCACTGCCTGATCTCTGAAGATGGGGCTACTCCTTCAGACCCTTCTCTTATTTGTCTAGATGTATTTCCTGCAGATAATTTTATCTTATGCAAGTAGGACATGACAGTGATTTGGATACAATAAAATGCTTGGAAGGGAAGAAAAAAGAAGCCACTGTATCTGTTTTAAAAGTAGAGCTGCAAAATTTCCAATGAAATTGTACACATTATACAATTTCAACATGTAAAATTGATCTGTATGGGTGTATGTATGTCTATGTGTATGTGTTGTGATTACTTTTCTCTTTTGATTTCTGAAGTTTATAGACATAGTTCCCAATTTTGAAATCTACAAACTAAATAGATACCAGTAACTTCATTAAAATAAACATTAGAGAATCATCATTTTTGGCTGAAGGACAGTACAGACAAAGTTGCTATTAACTGTGTGGGATGAGACAATGAAGGTAGCAAGTCTGTGCTAGAAGGAAAATCGGAAACTCAGTTGTGAGTATGTCACATTTGAGAGATCTATTATATATAAAGTGTGGATCAGTGTATTAATTAGTGTTCAGTTAAGGAAGCAAAACTAGTACAAGTGATGTGGAATAGGGAGCACATTAAATGGATTAAACCTTTCACAATTATGGGAGACAGTGGAGAAATCTCTGAAAGTCTATTATTTCTAAATCTGGCAGTGAGTCTGAAGTCACAGTACGGCTGCAGGGCTGGAAGACAGTAAGAAAAAATCAGTAGGGGAACAAAGTGATTGAGGACAAAATTGAACCCTCAAGAACAAACCGAAGCCTATGAGAACAAATGGGAACACGTGGCCAAACTGAGACTCAAATCTATTTCGTACTGTCTCTAACCTTAACAATGAGTATGACCTTCAGAAAAAGCTGGTACTGTTTGCCATGGAGTTCCAGTTCAGAACTATGAGAACTTAAAGTGGAAACCTAATAGCTACAAACCTGTCTACTGACCTAAAAAAGTTGAGTGGCAGATCATCGACACTGACCGTGTACTCTAGCAGCAGTGCTTGGCCCCCACACTGATCTTCAGAGCATAATGGCTGCTGTTTTTCTATAGATATTCACGTGGCTTGCCTTCACTTCTTTTATTTTTTGTTTTTTTAAACAGCTTTATTGAAGTTTAGTTGGTATAATTTAAATGTACATATTTAAAGCATACAGTTGAATAAGTTTTGACATACGCATATACCTGGAATCTCATCATCACAAGATAAGGAACATCTCCATCATTCCTCAAAGTTTCTACATCCCTTCCCTTCTTCCTGCCCTCTCCTGCCAACCTCCATCTTATCCCCAGGCAGTCACTGATGTGCTTTCTATCACTATAGATTTGTTTCTATTTTATAGAATTTTATATAAATGGAATCATGCAGTATGTACTTTTCCTTTTTTTGGTATAGTGTCTTTCACATAGCATACATATTTTAAGATTTATCTGTGTTGTTGAATTTTCAATAGTTAATTCTGTTTCACTGTTGAGTACTGTTCTATTGTATGGTTATACCACATTTTATCCATTAATTTGATGATAGATATTTGGCTTGCTTCCAATTTCTTGCTATTACAAATAAAGCTGCTATGAATATTTGAGTACAAATCCTTCACTTCTTTTAGGATTTTATTTTTTTTCTTGAAGCCTTTCCAGATCATCTTCTTTAATTGCAATCCCACTCTTCACAATAAATCCTCATTCTCTGCTTTATTTTTGTCCATATCACCTTTGATTTTATAACACACTGGACATATATGTTACTTATGTATCTTAACTTTTATCTCACCTACAAGAATGTAAGCTTTATGACTATGTTGGCTGTTTTGTTAAATACTGTTTCTCAATTTGGGGACATAATAGGCACTGAATAGTATTTTTTGAACTGCATGAAGACATACTAGTTTTATAATAAAGTAAAATGGCCTAAAATTTTAAATTATATTAAACAGGATCTATGGAACTCCATCCAGAAAGAGTGGCTATTACCTTGACATAGATCCTTGAAAATATCTGTATCTATTTCTTCTATTAGGTTTAAACATATAGAATTGCTAATCTTTTATTCTTTCTAACCTACAGAAATAGTACTATTCTATGAGTCAACGTATATGCTAAATATAAGTCAGGAAAAATGCACAGCAATCTGGATAAAACTATAAAATGTATATAATTGATTTGTGTGGCTTTATATACATATATGTGTACCTGTTGTGATTACTTTTCTCTTTAGACTTCCTGAAATTTACAAATATGTCTCCCAATTTTGAAATCTACAAACTAAATAGATACCAGTAACTTCATTAAAATAAACAAAGAAACAAAACAGGCTATCAACTACCTAGAACACAACTACTTGTAAACTTTAACTGTTCCTCTGTAGTTATATGCAGGTTAAATGTGTTACTCAGGACTTTAATGAGGAAAAACATATCTCTGGACTTCACTGAGCTTTTGCAGCATTGGGAAAAGATAATCATTTAATAACTATATTTCCCTATTATAAAAATATAAAAAGAAAATTCAATATAATGTACTGAATATTTTAAAATAGTGAGTCAAGTTCTCATTTATACCCTTGTGTCATTATAATTCACTTATATAGTCGTCCTCTAAGCAAATCCAACTACTTCACATTGGAATACACACACACACATGCATGAGCAAAAATAAATCTATATTTTATACCTTTCCACAGGGAAAAATAAAGAAAAATGTTATATTAAAATATATTTTAAATTAAGGTTAAAAAACAACTTGTTTTCAGAAAGCTCATTCTTTGTTTTTCCTCCCTTATTCACTCTTTCCCCATCTACCTTAAGAACTGACTATGCTGTTATTATATCATTTATTTCTCCCATATGTTTAAGTATGCTCAAACTAAGAGAAACTGAAACTTCTACTTATAAGAGGGAGGTATGATGACGGAGAAAATGTGCCCTTGGATTCTGGGGTGGCAGATTCAGGTGAGATGCTAAAATGAGAACAGGAATCGGATACTGAAAAAGTGGACTTTTGAAGAAGGAAACCAACTCATTGATCATCTATGACATCTCAGCAAGTTACTAATTTGTTTTCTGAGCAATTCTGCAAGGTAATGTTAATATTATTCCACTACACATTTGAATAACTTGAGGATAATAAAATTATCCAAGCTAATATGCAATTTATTATTTATTTACTTATTTGTTAATTTGTACTTTTCAGTGTGGCAAAATGATCTGAAACAGCTTCACAAGCATACATTTAATCAGTGATAGAGCTCACATTCAGATATTTTTCATATCAAATTTTCTGCTTTGCCAGCTATACCATACCATACATTCTTAATATGAAAGCAAGATAGAGACTAGGTAGTATAGTAAGGATTTATGTTTTCTCTGTAAAAATGGACTGACTTCACCTATCTTCTAAGAGAAAATTAAATGACTATAAACCATTTAATATATTAACTCTAATTTAAGCCATAGTAGTTCTAAATTGACATAGTCCCTCTAGAAAAACTTCATAAAGAAAATCATCTCTTTGGTGAAATCATCTCTTTAGTAAGTACTCTAGTCCACTGGTTCCTTGTTCAATGGTCATATTCTATAACTCCATCTGTCAGGACTCTTTTTCTTTGACTTTATCGGTGGAATTTTCTACCCTGATCTAGTTCTGCCCCCTCATATATATATAATATATATATATTATTTTTTAAATATATATATACATGTTTTCCAAAGGTATGGGGCAGGAAGAACTGAGGGTGTTTTTTTGTTTGTTTGTTTGTTTGTTTTTTAATAGTGAGTAGGTTACTATGTCAAAATATTCCATTTTATGTGGATTATTCTAGGCATAATTTTCATGTAGAAAGTTAACTGTTAAAATAGAGGGACTCCTTACAGTTTTAAAACATGACATTAAATATTAATTGAACAAGTATATCCTTTTATGTGTTAATATCATTTGATGGATTGAGATATTACAGCAATTATTATTTTATATAGTGAATTACCTGATCCCAAAATACACACACATAGAAACTTAAGCTGAAAAACTTTTTCTTAATTTTAGAGCTGATATTAAGAGTTAGGATTTGTTACACGTGACTCTTCAGCATACCAGGGGATAAGAATTGTAGATATTCAACTTCATGTTAAGTGGTGCAAAAGGTAAAGGCCAAATTCTACAGTAGTAAACACAATTAAAGTTATACTAGTATGTGGACAATATAGTTTTTTTCCTGCAATGTGCACTATACAGTAATTCAACATAAGAACTTTAAATAAATCAAAGTATTAGAATTTTAATTTGCATCTTAAAGCTTAGCTATACTGGAGAATGTAACATTGGATTTTGGAGTTATAAATTGGGTTTGAAAACTGTTTATTGCATTCTACATATTGGCAGAGAAAAGATTAAATTTCCTCAGCCTTATTTTATCAGATAGTATCTACAGGAAAGGTTGTGTAAGTATTGAAATTTGCCAACCTTCAGAACCGAGTTCATTGCAAATCCAGTCAGGAGCTTAAATAAACAAGATTACACGTTAGTGACCTTCACAGAAACACAAGCTAAACATTATTAGAATTTATACTGTCTACAACCCTATACTGTCTATTATCTGAATTTGTTGGGCTTAAGGACATGACACTAATGCCTATATTGTCATTGTCTGTTTAAATTATTGTTTAAATTAACAATTAACTTGTAAATTTAAAATTGAAGGCTATAAGTGAAAGTGCTTTATAAACTCTAAAATACTATAAAATATGCATTATTATTTTATTTCTATTTTATTCCTATTACTTGTTTCATAATTTCCATCAATTTGACAATGTAGAAAATATGTCTTCTACAAAATCACACCCCAAAATAATTTAGGAATGACTTGGATTCAATTTGATTGTGGTGCTTTTCTTTTCTTTTTTTTTTATTCTTATTTCAGCATATTGAGGGGGTACACAAGTTTAGGTTATGTATATTGCCCTTGCCCCCCGCCCCAAGTCAGAGCTTCAAACGTGTCCATCACCTAGACAGTGCGCATCGCACTCATTATGTATGTATGCACCTATTCTGTCAGAGCTCGAAACACGATACCCCAAAATATGGTACCTTGGCAATTGAGAAAGCCACAGAAGCCAGAACGCTCATTCTGACCGTTCTCTATTTTTTATGGGAAGCATGATCATAAAGAAATTTTCTGACCTACCTTCCTAAATGTAGGTAATAAGACCCTTATTCTAGAGGGCTTCATTCTCATACCCAGGAAGCATGAATACTGCACAGAGAGACCAAGAAGAATCTGAATGAACAGGCCTGGCTGAGTTCCCCTCCCCACAGCTTATTACCATTGGCCATACTCCCTTTTTGGACCAATCACGTTTCTGCATGGCTTTTCATTCGTAATCAAACCTAAGCATTAAAATAAACAGTTTCCCCTGGGTCTTTGGGTCTTCATTTCTGAAGCCTCCTGTGTCATACAAAACTTTGTTAAATAAATCCATTATGGTTTTTTGTTGTTAATCTGTCTTTCTGTAGGGGTGTCATCCATGACCTTTGCAATGAGTGAAGAGACAAGGTATGATTTCATCCTCCGGACAGCTTTATTTTTAGGGGTAAATGTTATGAACACCGATGAATATCAATGGTATAAACATCACACTAAACTATAACCACGGAATGCTCTGGTCTGAATTATCCACACCATCTCTTTCATGTTCTTTGAGGGATAGTAAGTCAGTTAGTTTACCCTCCAATGTGATTAATATAGATAAAATAGCTCTTTTTATTACATTTGTGTCGTTTTTGTTAAATCAACACCTATCCTTCAACCAAATCATATGTGATTCCATAGAGGACTCTAAAAAGATTATTTTTTCAGAGCAGTCCTTCTGAAGAGAGGACTAAGGCCTTTTTAACAGTTAAAGTTTGTCTGAGGCAAATTCTTCTACGTCCTAAAGTCTTGTTTTAGGAAACAAAGCACAGGAATAAAGGCTATTAGGTGAATTGACAGAAATAACATGATGATGTTATCAACAAAATTATAAATAACTGAAAACCACATATTTGGGGTTCACATTGTCTTAACTCTTTTCACATATAAAGTCCAAATTTACACCCCCAATCTCCTTTTTCTCCACTAGGGCAATTTTATTTTAATGAATAAATTATTGCCAATCTGGACTTAATTTTTGTCATTTGTAAAAATAAGCAAAGGGATTTGATTAGTGAACCCCACGTAGAGCACTCGTCCTATACAATGTTCCAGTAATTTAAGGGTTGATGATGAAAATAGTTTACAAAAATATGTACAATTTTGAAGATGCACTGATAAACAAGCTCTGGCAGTAACAGAGGCTGATTTGTAGCAAATGCCAACTTCTGTGATGTAAGTATTCCCACAACATCCGGTTTCAAACTTTCAACAACTTAATTTACTCACAAAATCCCTGAATATTTAATAATTAATATACACTAAGTGATAGGAGTCAGCTTCAGCACACCATTATATGTTCATCAATGTTACATTGTTCATTGAAGTTACATGTTCAACAATGATAGAATAAGAAAAGTCCTGGAGATTAACTTGGCTTTTGCACAAAGAATTTTGACTATAAAATACTTTTTTCTAAATTAATATTTGTATGAGACATTTTATAGATGATATTGTTAGCCTTCCATACCTTCCAACCCTTGTCTTTCCAATGATCAGTCCAACGTCTATCTTCTGTATTTCTTTGCTTGCAGGCTTTCTGCTAAGTCATACCTTTCTTGTTTATGATGCAGGGCCAAAATATAGTGAAATTAAAATTCCTGGAATGAGCCTTTACCCAATATTTAAGAGAACTTTTACAATGTCATCCACAAGTTTCTCTAGGATGACCAAATTCCATCATCCTTAATTGGCTTCCTTTCCTTCCTTCTCTTACTTCTCTATTACTCTGGCACTGTTTAGTCCTCTCCCCAAATAAACTACTCAGTTTTGAATTTTTCTCTTTGCATCTGCTTCAGGGGAAATCCAAGCTAAGACAAACAGTTAACAAAATGGTGGGCTAAAAAATCTCAAAGACTACTTTGGATTCTAATTTAGAAAGATTAAAATACATTCAGAGATTATTCCTGACTTTTTTTTTTTTTGAGACAGAGTCTCACTCTGTTGCCCAGGCTAGAGTGCCATGGCATCAGCCTAGCTCACAGCAACCTCAAACTCCTAGGCTCAAGCGATCCTGCTGCCTCAGCCTCCCGGGTAGCTGGGACTACAGGCATGTGCCACCATGCCCGGCTAATTTTTTCTATATATATTTTAGTTGGCCAGATAATTTCTTTCTATTTTTAGTAGAGACGGGGTCTCGCTTTTGCTCAGGCTGGTCTCGAACTCCCGAGCTCAAACGATCCGCCCGCCTTGGCCTCCCAGAGTGCTAGGATTATAGGCATGAGCCACCGCACCCGGCCATTCCTGACATTTTCAGGCTAAAACCCCCCAGCAATTTTTTATCACACTGCATGGCTTATATAAGTCATCTAATAAATTTTGGTTGAACTATTTTTAAGAGCAAAACTAAGTGACAAAGGAAAGAACAGCTTCTGATGAGGTTTAGAACATGCTATCCTAAAATATGGCAACCTGGCATTTGAGGAAACAGCAGAAGCAAGAAGATGTTTCTATCCTTCTCCATTCCTTCTCTCCTAAAGCAGGCCATGGGAGAATTCTCTGACATTCTTCTAAAGTAGGTCATAAGGCTTTCATTCCAGAGGTAGCCACACTATACCTGGAGGAAATGAGCATCCTTATCCTCCAATACACAGAGATGACAAGAAGAATCTGAACAAACAGGCCTTCCTAAACTCCCCCTGCCCTATTTATTACCATTAGATCACACCCCTTTGTCCTCCAATCATATTTCTGTAGGACTGTCCATAAAACTAAACAGCCTTCTCTATTTCTTTGGTTCTTCGCTTTTGAAGTTTCCTGTGTCATGCTAAGTGTATTTATTAAACAAATGTGAATGTTTTTTTCTTGTTAATCTGTCTTTTGTTATGGGGGTCTTAGCCATGAAACTTGCAATGGGTGAGATATTACTTTCTCTCCCCTAAATTTCTTCTAACCTTCCTAACTTTGGAGGACTAATTAGAAATTTAAGCTTTATCTGAGTGTCCTTGATGGCTTCTCAATTTGCCAATACTTACTCTGGCTTTTTGTTTTGGTAATGTTGTGATATAATAAGAAATATGTATTTTGTTTTTATCACTGATTCTTGGCACAGAGCTTCTAACTACCAGTTAATGTCAGCATTGAATTGAATTCAAGTAGGATACTCAGTTGGTGTCCACAGAAAATTGGAAAATTGCTTGGGGTGGAAAACCCACATACTTGGTGTCAAGAGAGCTGTGAGTAAAGAAACAATTTTTCCTAGTAATCTCTTCCACGGCACTTGCTTTTTGTGTGCTTCAATTTCTCCGTGTCTTTCTCTAACCTCTTGATACTTTCAGTTTGATCAATATCTAAGAGAAACTCATTTCTCATTTGTTCTCCCAATTCATCTTCAACATTGGAAAGAAATGTATCTGTATAACCTCCAATTATGTATTTACTGATAATATATCATACACTATGCTAGACATATATATGTAGTTTAATTTAGTGCTTATAAAAACAATTTGGGATAATACAGTGGTTTTTTGTTCATACCTGGCTTATTTCACTTAGCATAATGTCCTCAAAGGTCATCCACATTGTAGCATATGTCAGAATTTCCTTCATTTTTAAGGCTGAATAATAACACATTGTTTGTAAATGCACATTTGCTTCTCCATTCATCTCTCAATGGACACTGGAGTTGTTTCCCCAATACCACTTTACATTGCCACCAACAGTGTACAAGGATTCCAATTTACATCCTGGCCAATGCTTGTTTTTTGTTTGTTTGATAGTAGCTATCTTAATGGGTGTGAAGTGGTATCTCACTGTAGTTTTGATTTCCGTTCCCCTAATCATTAGTGATGTTGAGCACCTTTTTATTAGTTTCTTAGCCATTATAACATCTTTTTGAGAGAAATCTTTATCTAAGTCCTTTGCCCATATTTGAATCAGGTTTCTTGTTCTTGTCATGATTTTGTAACTTCCAATCTGGGCTTGCATTAAAATTTACATGATTTTCCTAATATGTCTATAATGAAGTTCCAGAGAACCAGTCCTCTCAGGTGCTGCTCAGTCTCCCAACAGGAACAACAAATTGATGATGAATGAGTACATGATCTGAGAAACAAAATCACCTTATCTTTCCTCACATCTCTGTTGGGTTGAAAGCTAGGTATGTGAATATAATATGGGAGGTTAACCCTGCATTCACTGTATCTCTAAACATCCTTATCTAGGGAATTCAGTAACCCCTGCCCAGACTAATGTCCTTTCATCTCCTCCTTCAGCAATTCTTGATAGTAACCATATCACAAACCCAGGTGGTTTTGTTGACTCTGTCAAGTTGCAAGTTAGTGCTAAGCGTATCACAGTACAACACAATGTGACCCACAGTCACGGATGGTAAGGCAGGAGATGGGAGCTACACAAATCGTTCATAAGGAATTTCCAACAAAATCTTGCCAAGAATTCTAAGGCAAGGGGGAAAGCTTTCAGTGTTATTACCTGCAGGGCTTCCCTTGTGTGTATGGAGAGTGGGTAGGAGAAGGGAATTGAAATATCTGCTCTTCCCAGGCTCCAACTCTAAAAAGAAAAGAGTGGGGGTGGCTGGAGAGCAAATCATGGGGAATAAGAAAAGGAAAGTAAAGACTGTTGGAGTGCTCTAGAATGTAATTGAAAAGATCAAATCTTCACCCCTGCCTTGCTTTATTTCCCACAATGTTTAGGATTGTTTGGTGCATTAGCTATATTAATTAAGCATTTCTATGAAAATTTTCCTATATTATAGCAATCAATCAGCAAGATCTGCTTGATGCCTAAATTTTAGGGAACATTAATTTTGTTTAACTTTTTCTGATAAAAAACAATAATTATAATAAAGTATTAATATTACTTTTGTATTCTAATAGTAATTTCCACTACTAGGAACCAAAATAATTTCCCTCATATTTTATTTAATATCCACAACATGACTAGGAGACAGCTATGTTATTTATCCACTTTACAGATACGGGAACTGGGCTCAAGTTGCTAGGTGAATTTACCAAAGTTGGTGTTTGGTAGATCTAATACTTGAACTCACTTCCACCAGATTCTAGAATCAAGAACTAAACCTCTCCAGGGAAACAGTATGAAATTAGCTGTCCTGGTTTGAATTTAATAGCTGTAGAATCTTGTATAGGTTTCTTTTTCCTATGTATCTCTCAGTTTCTGCTCTCTATAAAGATAAGAGTTTCTTTTTGATAAAGGCCATTCTCACTGGAGTTAAGTGATATCTCATTGTGGTTTTGATTTGCATTTCCCTGATGATTAGAGATGTTGAACATTTTTTCATGTGTTTGTTAGCCATTCTTATATTGTCTTCTGAAAAATTTCTATTCATGTCCTTTGCCCACTTTTTGAAGGGGTTGTTTGATTT